>VMDO01000375.1:0-107064 GCA_007922755.1 Pedetes capensis | reverse complement strand
GACTAATGCAGCCTCCAACCAGCTGTCCATCCCTCCTGAGATGCCAGGCAGCAGCTTATCAGATGGAGACCTGGCCCTGACCAGACAGAGGCCCAGCCTGTCGGTGTTTGCCTGGTGCCTGGTACCTCATCAGCATCCTATAAGCAGTCGCCACTGACTTGGTGGCTGCAAACCACCAAAACGCATTTCCTAATGGGTCTGGAGGCCCCGGAGTCAGCCATCAGGGGTTGGCAGTGCCAACTCCCTTGGGGCCTATGGAAGACAGTTCCGTCCCTCCTGCTTCGGGTTTCCAGCGGCTGCCACTGTTTGTGGGCACGTGGCCGCACCATATGTGCCCCTGACATCACATCAACTTATTTTCTGTGTCCATCTAGAAGACACAGAGGGGGCTTGGTGTCCCTGTTTATGAGGACACATGCAGTGGCACTTAGCATCCTCTCAATAATACGGAATAAATCCCTCCTGTTGAGATTCCTCACTTGATCACATTTTTTGCCATAAAAGTTTCCAGGAAAAAGGACAAGCCATAACTTTGGGGGAATTGTTGGGGTTCACTCTGGCCCAGCAGGGTAACAGAGCTTGCCTCAAACGGGTACTCGGGGACCCTTGGAAATAGGCAAGAGCCCATAGCACCAAAGAAGGACTTCGGGAGCCTTCTTGCAAACAGGAACAGAATTTATTAAGCTGCAGCTACCAAGGTGAACAAAAGGGGGTGCAGCACACCGACACCCGATGAAAGTGTCCCACAGTGTGTCTCCTGTTGCCCCTCACAGTTCGCCTTCTCTGCTCTCCTCCTTCCCAAGGCAGGGGAAGAAAAGCAGAGAGCTCTTCATGTCTTGCTTGGACCCTTCGCACTTCAGGGGCCCTGGGCTTGACACGGAGTCTTGCTTGTGGTCCTCAGATGTCTTCACTGGTGGTGCTGGAGGTTGCAGGTCTCAGGAGTAGGGTGTGGGGGTCAGGTTCGAAAGGGCTTGGAGAGCAGGTGAACAGGGGAGGATCAAGAACATAAGTGAGAAAAGGGGAGCTAGTAGGTTTGGTAGTGGTTTATATAGCTTCTATGAAGGGGGTGTGGACCCAAAAATAGCCAGTCAGGGAGTGGCTTGTACCGAGAGTGGCAGTTATGTAACTAGGGATTTGAAAAAGACAAATTTTGATAGGGGCGTTAGGCGCAGGCCAGGGCAATCACCAAGCTTTCTTTTCTGCCCAATCAGGTGGCTCTGGGCAGCCAATCAGATTGAAAGAGGCCACACCAGAGCTAGGCTGTTTGGGGGCCATCTTGGATCACTCGGTGGGAGGGATAGGAGTGAAGTAGGTGAAGGGTGAACTGGGACTTGGGCAGCTATATTGGCTTAGTGAGTGAAATAGGTCCCAGTCCAGGTTCCTGGGTTAAAGGTGACCAGAGGTGGGAGGGGCAGGAACAGGGCAGGATCTGGGGAGGGCTCAGACCTCGGCCCGGACCAAGCAAGCCTCAACCCAGGCACCCTTCTGGTCCACCCCTGAGGTGTCCAGGTAATCTCCTACAGGGGAGGGCACACATAGCCCAACACTAATTGTGGGGGGATGGAAGGGAAAATTCATGCCTGACAGGTGCTCCGGGAGGGCAACTCTGCCCCAGCCTCTGTTCCGATATTTGTAAAAGGTTAGTGGTTCACAAAAGCCACCACCACCACCGTGTGCCTGGCTAGACCTGTCAACACCGTGGTGTGACAGGTGTAGCCTACTTCATCTCCTTTGGTGGGCTAACCTGGGAACCACACCTGGGAGTTTACATTGCTTCAAAGAAGCTGCTCCCTTTGGGGTCCCACCCAGCTACGGGCACCTTCTCATATCTATTTCCCTGAGGCTTTGCTAGTGCTAGCCCAGAAAGTCCACATCCCAGGACACCCCTCAGTCCTGGGAAAACTGGGGTCATTCTGTACCCCGTAAGCATCGATGGTAACTCATCTCCACAGTTCAACCAGGTAGGTTTTCAAAGCCTCCCGTCATTCGGGTCTGCTGCACCCTTGGACTTTGGCAAGGCTGGCTCCCTGGACCCCTACAGGTCAACTGCAAGCTAAGCCAAGGACAAACTTTCTTTGGCCACCTCTCAGGACCTCCCCTCTTTGCTCTGATCTTCTCTCAGGCCTTCTTAGCACTCTGTTCTCAGTGAATAAATAGAAGATGGTCTGATATCTGCTTAAATCCTTCCAGGTAGGAAGAGCGCACTACCTTCTAAAAAGGCCACCCATTTACACCCAGTTCTGACTATGGGGCAGGGGGTCCCAACTCCATCTCTCTAGGCTGCCCCAGTGTGTGCCCTCCTCCCACGCTTCCCTCGCTCCCACACACCACACACCACCAGGAGCCCCCAGGCAGCCTGGAAAGTGACCTAGAGGACACGTCCAACTTCTCCAAGTTCCCTGACCTTCTGGAAGGTCTTCGCCCTCTATTTTCACACGCAGCCCAACCCAGCACAACCGAAAAGACGAAGCACAGTGCTCAAGTTAGCAGTAAGGCAGGGCCTCATGAATTTCCAGAGAAAGGCGAATGAAAACAAAAGCATGAGCTTCCAGACAGAAAGAGATTGATAACATCCAGTGACGGCAAGAGAGGGAGGAACGGGTACTTGCTGCCAGAGCTGTGAATCCTAACCATTTTAGAAAGTAACCCAGCAAGATTCATGAAAGTTAAAGACGTGGAGTCCCCTTGACCCAAGTGCAATGCTGCTTCTGGGACTCCATCCAACTGACATAAAAGTACCAGGCCAAAAGATGTATGGGCAAGGATGGTATCGCAGAACTCCTTAGGGTAGCAAAACGAACTCGAAAGCCTCACGTTCTGTGGAATACTACACAGCCTTACCAATGATGAACTAGATCTGTACATACTGACTTGCAAAAAGATGTTCACAATATTGAGTGTGGGAAAAAACAAAATATAAATAATATTAGGAGTGCATGTTTCTTTTTTGTAAAAATAAAAATAACAATAATAAATGATGCGTGTAAGTCTGGCGACTCCTGGAGGCACAAGTAAGGCAGAGCTGAGGTCTCTGCCTGTGAACCCCATGATTGCCTGGGGGTGCAGAGATGACTGGCCACACAGAGCCCACTGGCTTCTGGGTGGGTCAGCCCCACCACACACTCAGCCTTCCCCTGCTCAAGGCAACCTTGCTGCTCTCAGCCTCCAGTTAAGCAGGTCCTGTGAGAGACCCAAGGAAAAACTGCTCCCAGCCAACAGGTCCTCACAAGGGCCTTCTTGTAGCCACATTGCTCTCCTGGAATGAGGAACTCTGTCCTGCTCTCTAGGCTTGGGGGTCCACCTACCCCGAAGGCCATTCAGGCTCCATGGTCATGGCCTGTGGGCGCCATCTTGTATGAGAGCCCACTGCAGCCGAGGAAGAGCAATCCTCCTCCACAAACCTACCTCAGTCGCCACACCCCCCCCCATACACATATACACACCACTGTGAAAACATAAGTGAACCAGGCATAGGCCAATAATATGAGGTAAATTGACAGCACCTCCTTAACAAAAGGGTCAGAGAGCCTGAGGCCAACATGAAAAGATTTGAAGCTTAAGGAATTAAGACACAAATGCTATTTTCTGTCTAAAGAGTATAACCATCAATGCTTTTGTGAAAGAAAACTGGTGAGTACTTCTAGATCCTTCTATCCAGCTTGGAGCCTTTGTCAAAAGTCAAGGAAAAGATTCCTCACCATTCTTGCTCCTCCTAACAGTGCCATTGCAAACCCTATGAGGGTCACTATGAGTTCAATCCCATGGCACCTACCAACCAACCAACCAATAATGCCCACTGGATCTCAGCTCCACCTCACTGACCCACACTTCAAACAACTACAGAGACAAGTAAGTGGCTTCTAAGGCAGAATTCAGTGGGAATCTAATCTTCTAGTATTTAAATTTTGATTTTCATTGGTAAATCCCAGTTATTATTGAATCCAAAATGTTCCCCCACAGGCTCATGTGTTAAAGGGCTTGTCTCCAGCAGGGGGCACTATTTTGGGAGATGCTGGAAATTTGAGGAGCCTAGTTGTAGGAAGTGGGACACTTGAGAAATATCTTACCTGGTCTTTTCATGTCCTCTCTGCTTGCTGGACACCATGAGGGGAGCAACTTTGCCCCTCTATGTTCTTCCATCATTATGTCCTGCTTCACCATGGCCAAGTGGGCTGGGATTCAGCTCAGTTGGTAGAGCGCTACACTGCAATCTCTGAGGTCCCGAGTTCAATTCCTAGCACTGCAAAAATGGGAGAAGGATGTTGCAATCCACTCCCAAGACAATCCTGAAACAGCCATTGAAACCCCGATGAGGGTCACTATGAGTCAGATACTGACTTGACAGCACCTAACAACAACAGCAACACCATGGCCAAGAAACAACAGAGCCAGCTGGCCACGCACGGATGCCTCTGACACTGTGGGCCAAAATAAGTATCAACTCCTTTAAGCTGTTCATACCAAGTCTTTGTCACAGCAACCAAAAGTCTGGCTAACCCAGAAAATTGGTACTGAGAAGTGAGTCCTTGCTGTGATTACGTGATCATGTGGTTCCTAAACTTCTAGAACTGGTTTGTGGGAGGAATTTGGAAAAGTTTGGAGAAGTGAGCTAACAAAAGCTTAGAATGCTGTCATTGTCCCTAATGGGCGGTTCTGGTGGGGACTCAGAAGACTAGAGTGTTAACAGAAGTGCCAACGATAAACACAGTGATCATGAAGTTTCAGGTGGAAAAAAGGACTCTGCTGGTAATTAGACTAAAAGCCACTCATATCACATTCTGTCAAAGAGTTCGTTACATTGTGTCCATTCCCTGAGACTCTGAGTGAGCCTGAATTCAGAAGTCATGGATTCATGAATCTGGTGGATGAAATTTCAAAACAGGACAGCATTCAGGCTGCATCGTGAACATTGCTGGCTGCTTTTAGCCAAGTTTACAGTGAGAATTGTGTGCACTCCGTGGACAGTTCTTCTTCGTAGTGCTCTGTACAAAGATCCTCTGGGCTGGGGTTCAGCTCAGTTGGTAGTATGGCGAGCTGCACTCTCTGAAAACCCGGGAGTGGCAATCCACTCCCAAAGCAATCCCCAATCAGCCACTGAAAATCCTATGAAGGTCACTACGAGTGGGACCCAATTTCACAGCACCTAACAACAACAACAACAACAACAACAAAGACCCTCTATTTGCCTACAATGTCTGACTTCCATCAAACGTTGATCCCTGAGCAGAGCCCCACTTGAAATTGATGACAGAAAGTTGTCTCTCAAAGGTACATGTTAGATTAAAAGGTCCAAGGTGACCGGCTTGGGAGGCTGCGGGGACTGTCACTTCCTGCTGGTGAGTCCCCTAGTGCTAGGTGAGCAGGACCCTGACTTTCCGTGGATGTAAAGGTGGAAGACGGGTGTTGGCAGGGGGATCAGCCATGCATTGATTCAACTGAGCGAGTCAACCCGACTGTCAGTCCCAGCTGTGAGGAGCTGAGCCTGCCAAGGTTCAGAGTCCAGAGGTCCAAGCCGCTTGGCATGTCCCTGATAATGTCAAACTGGCTGCCTTCCAAAGGCCGGGCCCTTCTGACCAGCATCCTATTTTTCTAACCTCCAGAATGGCTCCAGCCTCGTAAGCCTTCTGTCAAAGTTAACGGTAAGTGGAAACTTGGCCGCACTTGACTTTTCAGCACCCAGGACAGAGCTGTTGGCCTCTCCTAGAGCTCTGGATGGAGGGCTTGAGTTTAGCACCCGCCAGCAAAAAAAACTCAACCTGTATCTTGCTTACCTATGCCCAGTGTACCCCTAAAATTACTCAGCCTCTAGCCCCCAGGGCCAGGAATTGTAGAGGGAGGCTCCTTTAAAATTACTTCTGGCCTTGGGCACTCATTTAGACCCGAGTGCTGTGTAAGCCAGGCCATGAGAAGCTGAGCAGGCTGAGCTCACCGCTAGTCAAGTTCTGGTCTGGCCGGGACCCATGGAGATCAGCACAGAGACCCAAGAAAACTTCCGCTGTGCTGTCTCTCTGCCTGCAGACACAAGAGGGAAGGAAGGGTCAAAAGCAACAGGTGTTTGATATCAGATTTACCTACTTTACCATCTTTATAATGGCAAGTATGTTGTTAAGTGCCATCAGGTCGGTATCTGACACACAGCGACCCTACGTACAACAGGTAAAACACTATTGTCAGTGCTTCTCTGCTATTCCTAGGGTTTTCAGTGGCAGATGACTTTTTGGGTAGCCAGTTCCTTCTCCCAAGCCTACTGCACCTGGTGTTCCCAGGTGTTCTCCTATCCAAGTACTAACCAGACCCGATCCTGCTTAGTTTTTGAGATCTGACGGGATCAGACTCCACAATGGTATGTTGTTGTTGTTGTTGTTGTTAGGTGCCGTCGAGTAGGTATCCGACTCATAGCGACCCTCATAGGGTTTTCAATGGCTGACTGTTTCGGGATTGTCTTGGGAGTGGATTGCCAGGCCCTTCTCCCATTTTTGCGGTGCTGGGAATTGAACTCGAGGCCTCAGAGACTGCAGCGCAGCACTCTACCCACTGAGCTAAATCCCAGCCCCCCACAGTGGTATAGATGCAAGCAAATGACAAGGTAAGATATGCTAAAATCACACAGTAAAGAAATAAAGAAGGAATAGGTGGCTCTCCCTCCCCGCGGTACTGACCCTCCCTGACCTCCGCAACCATCGCTAGTGCGTCCTCCCAGTCTTTGTCCATATTCACAGGGAAAGCAGAGACGCATACACACATAAACACACACTGTGGTTTGATTTCCTTTTCTTAAAATACGTAGATCTGGTTTTTCTTTTTAATAGTTGCTTTTTATTCCACACGGATAAGCCACATATGATTAAAACACTCTCCTATTCATAGGCATATTAGCAAGGGCTATTCAGGGAGCCAGAACCAATGGGAAATAAATGGAAAGACAGATGACAGACATCTAGATGACAGGTGAATAGATCACAAGAGAGACAGCGACAAAGAGGGGGACAGAAGGAGCCAGAGAAGGAGCGCCAGATTTGATGGATGATCGCAGAGGCTCAAGGAGCCCACAGTGTGCACGTGAGCTGGCAGCCTGGAGGACAAGGAAGAGCTGTGGTTGGAGCCCAAGGGGTCTGTTGGCAGAATTCCCTCTTCTTCAGGGGAGAGCTTTTTTGTTGTTATTGTTTTGTTTTGTTTTGTTTCTTGTTTGGGAGGATTGTTTGTATTTGTTTGGTGGGTTTTGTTTTTGTTTTTGTTTTTTTAAGACACAATGTCTTACTATGTAGCCCAGGCTGGTCTCGAACTCACAACCTTCCTCCTTCCACCTCCCAAGTGCTGGGATTTCATGTGTGCACCATCATGCCCGGCTCTGGGCAGTCCTTTTATATGAGGAGGACCATCAACTGGTTGGGTGAGGTCCACGGACAGTGTGGAATGTGATCAACCGATTTTACTCACAGTCTACTTATTTAAATGTTAATCTCATCTTTAAAAAAATACCTTCACTGACCAAATATCTGGGTATCACATCCGAGCCAAGGTAACCCATAAAAGTCACTATCGCAATAGGCACTCAAACATCTCCTGAACCATTAGTGAATTGCAATTCTAAGCCACTAGATTTTTGTCCACATAGTTTTATTGATCTTCAGTAATCCTATGAGGTGCGCGCAATTCTCCTGTTCTACGCATGGTGAGCCGAGGCTAGAATCCAGGCTTGTCTGAGTTTGAGTTACCAATGGCGTGGGGTTGAACTATGTGCTTAGCCTCTTGCCCTCAGCTTCTCTACCTGTAGAATGGGCTTTACCGCAGTGACTACGTAGCGCTGTGATGAGAATCCAATGAGACAGTGCAGGTGACGTGCCTCTAATGCAGTGTCTTCTTGTTGTTGTTAGGTGACTTCGAGTCGGGTCCAACTCATAGTGACCCTATGTAAAACAAAATGAAACATTCTCTGACAATATGTCATGCCTGGCACTATGTCAGTGCTTCTCAGCTATTCATAGGGTTTTCGATGGCTGATTGTTTTGGGATTGAGTTGCCAGGTCCTTTCCCCAAGCCTACACCACCCAATATTCCTAGGCAGACTCCCATCCAAGGACTAACCAGGCCCGACCCTGCTTTGCTTCTAAGATCTGATGGAATCAGATGCCAGGGTGGTACGGCTGTAGACAGTGCAGTGTCTGGTAGGTTCTAAATGTTCATTAAAGAAAAGACATTATTCCTCCTATTACTCTAGGAAAGGAGTCCAGACCCCACCTGGACAAAGTCCAGGAGCCTTCCCGTGCCTCGGGGGCGTAACAGGTGCATAAACTATTTAGGGATCACCCCCACCATCGCAGGCCAGGGAGGCTCCTTAGTTAAGAAGCAGCCCCTCCCGCCACCTGGCAGCGGGTTTTCGTTTCCTGGCCAGAGCTCCAGTGTTGTCACAGTTGGCACTTTGCAGAGGAGATCTGAGAAACATTAACACTCCGAGCCCACGCTCCAGACCCGCCCGGGGGCCCCTCGCCATCTGTCACGGCCGAGCCGAGCGCACACCCAACAGGCGCGGGCAGCCGGGATAGAGGAGCGCATGGCGACTGTGCTTCAGCCTCCTGGGGTGGCACGGAGGCTGGGCTAGGCTCTGGTGCCCGGGCCGCGCCCCTCAGCTGCCAGCCTGGGCCTCCACGGCCCTGTTCACGGCGCCCACTCTGCCCTGCTCCCCCTCCACAGCTGGGCTCGCCCCTGGGGCTTGAGAAGCTGAGGAAACGCTGCCATCGGTCACACCTGCTGCTTCAAAACACCCAGGGCTGGCGGCTGAGCATGTGGAGGAAATTCTGGGACTTCTGTGGGACTGCGGCTAGGGGACCCCTTCTCTGCCACACCCCTCCCTGCAACACCTCCGCTTGCTCCTAAGTGTGAATCGCAGGGACCCACAAATGCAGGCGCCAACTCTCAGCTTCTGAGCTGTGGATGGATGGGTGTGAGGCCTGAAGGCCTGCGTTTCCAGCGGAACTGCCCTCCCCGTTATTGCCGCTAACGGCCCGAAGGCTCCTCCGCGATGGCAGCCGGGGGCTGGAGGGCAAGAGGGGAATCTGAGGGAGGTGGCCGGGCTGCCTGCTGCCGCTCCCCAGGACAGGACGAGGGAAAGGGAGGAAGCAGGAACTCTCAAGGAAAGGAGGCGGGCAGGGCAGCCTGAGGAAAGGGGAGACTCAGGGGCCACTGCTCACCAAACTTCTGGCATTAGAAACCCACAAAGCCTTTGCACACCCTGGCCGGGGGACACGGAGTCATTGGTGTGACACACCCAGGCCTGGCCAGAACACAGATTATGATTGCCAGAATTTGGTGGGAGAGAGGATAAGGAATAAACTGCTCAACGGGTGTGAGGTTCCCTTTTACGGTGGTGAGAATGTTTTGAACCCAGATGAAGGTGGTGACTGTCCAACACTGTGAATGCACCAAATCCCCCAGAATGCCTCACTTTAAATGGTTAACTGGTGGATGTGTGGATTTTTCTTCAGTTAAAAAATACTTGGTTCCCACTATCGAGTCTGTGAACTTGAACCCAAGGATCTATTTCTGTCTTCCCAAAACCAGATTGAAATGACCAAGCAATGGAAAAGTGACACCCCTGAAATGGACGGGACGGCAGCAATGGGGGGCCTGGCTTGGGGAGTGGAAGAGAGCGGTCCGTAGGAAAACACAGCTCTTGACTCACGCAGGAAAGGACAGGCCGTCTGAGGAGCGGGCAGAGGGTTTCTCAACAGAGCCCAGGGAGATTTAGAAACGCTAAGCACCGAAGCCCGGGAAGAAAGGCGTGGCATGAAGTAGGAGGCGGCGAGCCAGCTGGCCGACCAGGGAGGTGTGCGCATAGGCCACGGGCAGAACGGGGCTTGTGTGTCCCAACATGTCACCCAGAATGGCCTGACCTGGCTGGGAAGAGAGGCCAACACGGAAGCAGGCCAGTGACGTGGGCAACATGGCCACAAGGAGGGGGCCTACCTGTGGGCGTGCTCTCAAGGCACCATGTAAAAGGCCCAACCCTTAGCCCAGCGCACAAACCTTGAGCCACTGAACTTCAGGCAGAGTAAGAGATGCACTCACAGTGGGGGCCAACGAAGGCAAGTGCACATTTCACAAAAAATATTCAGCCTCACTTCTTGGGATACATTGTGGTTTTTTCTATTCTGGTCTGGTCTGTTTCATTTTTTAAAAAATGCTGGTCACAACCCACTAAAGTGATATAATGCAGCCTGGGTTTCCATGGTAACTCCCCCCACGATACACACACAGATGCCCCTAGGATCCCAGGCTGGGTGGGCGAGCCCTGAAGGGTACTGGCGGACATCAGGCGCTAGTCAGCGCTCCAAGAGCCCAGCATTCCTGCGAGGCAGCCTGCCGAGGACGTGGGGCTTTGACCGCTTCTGCTGTAAGGAGACGCCCACTTGAGCTGCTCCCAGCAAATGTGGAAGGAGCTTTGTGCAAATCCAAAAGAGAAACACACATGTCATGATAGGCAAACGGGCCCAAGGCGTAACTGGAGATCCGCATGGAAATGGGAAGTGTGTGCGACAAAGACACGGCCATGCATTTATGACACTCCTCACCCCGGGTCTGTCTGCAGGGCCAGAGAGGAAAAGAAATAGCATTCAAGGAGAGTCATTTGAGGTCGTGAATTAGAGCCCCTGTGAGGATCTCTGGGAGACACAGGCAAAATCTGATCCCTTTTTAATTACCTTCAGCTCCTTGTCTCTGAGGGCTGGGATTTAGTTCAGTTGGTAGAGCACTGCTCTGCAGTCTCTGAGGTCCCGAGTTCGATTCCCAGCACCACAAAAAAATGGGAGGACGTGGCAATCCACTCCCAAGGCAATCCCAAAGCAGTCAGCCATTGAAAACCCTATGAGGGTCGCTATGAGTTGGATACCGACTCGATGGCACCTAACAACAACAACAACAACCTTGTCTCTGACAAAGCTCCGCCACGCTGCACCTCAGCCGACCTGGCTTTTGCGTGGGTTACATAGACAAGGAGCCACTCGGCCTCCCTAGAGGGCAAAGGAAAGGGACATAACACCACACTGCAAAGCCACGTGATCCCACCAGCTTGGAGAGACGGCGATGCCAGCGCTGGCCTGATTATACCCCCCACCGGCTTTCTAAAACGTGAGCTGGTGTGTGGATTGAGATTTCAGTCGCACATGCTCTGTGACTCAGCGGCTTCACACCTGCTGATTTATCAAAGGAAATCACGAGGAATCACCTGTACTTACGGAGGGTGAACTGCCAAAGACAACCTAAACGCCCACCACCGTCATACGCACTGCCCCTAGGTACCAGACGCACGCAGGCGCCTAAGGACTTCAGCCCGGTGGCGTGCACACCGTTACCTCCATCTTCTTGTTGTTGTTAGGTGCTGTTGAGTGGGTATCCGACTCACAGCGACCCTCATAGGGTTTTCAATGGCTGACTGTTTCAGGAGTGCCTTGGGAGTGGATTGCCAGGTCCTTCTCCCATTTTTGCGGTGCTGGGAATTGAACTCGGGACCTCAGAGACTGCAGCACAGCGCTCTACCAACTGAGCTAAATCCTAGCCCCACCTCTATCTTAGAGCAGAAGAAATGAACGCTCAGAGAGACCCACGTGCCTGAGTCTCGGAGGGACTGTGTGACAAGCTGCAGACTCTCGATGCCGACCTTGAAAAGCACTCATTTATGAACAGGCGTTCCTTGAGGGCCTACTATGTGCCAGACGCTGTGTTAGATCCTGGGGATGCAGACGGGATTAACAGACAGCATCATCCCTGCCCTCAAGTCGCTCTGCACTGACCTGGGAAGGTGGCTTCCCCATATCGAGACGTGGGAAAGGCAGGTTAAACAACTGTTCTGCCTGCATCACACCCATCGGCTCATCCGAATGATGTTTTCTGAGTGCTCTGCCAGGCTCTCTGGGGGTCCTCATCTGGGGGAGACCCTCCAGGGCTCACAAGACCAGTTTTGTGTGTCTGTACTTGGAGGAGCCAGCCCAGAGCCTGTGCCTTAGGAATGTTTGCTGACTGAATAATTGAGCGAAAGAGAGTAGGGCGGGTAAAACACAGAAGGCTTCGGAACATGGTTTCTATACATTTCTAACAAAGTTATTAGAGAAGCAACATTCTTAAAAGCACAAAACTGAAACGTTTAGAAGTATATGGAATGAAATCCCCGCTTCTCTACCCATCCTCCAGAAGTGATTCTTGCCGGGCGCAGTGGCGCACGCCTGTCATCCCAGCTGCTTGGGAAGCGGAGGCAGGAGGATAGCGAGATTGAGACCAGAGGCAGTCTGTGTAACTTAGCGAGACCCTGTCTCAAAAAGTAAAAAAATGGGCTGGGGGTGCAGCTCAGTGGTCCAGCACTTGCAGAGCATGCAGGCGCGAGGCCCTGGGTTCAACCCACAGTACCGGGGAGAAAAAGAAAAAAAGAAATGATTCTCCACCCTTCAGAGCACAATTTTCAAACTCCCAGCCGCGTTCCCCCAAAGCCCTCCCACCCTCTCTGTCCCCTCATTTTGTGCACTTATCAAACTGGAGAATTACCCTATTTTCCCACTCCTCTTTCTTTGTCTGGTTCACACCCGAGCGTATAACCGCCACACTGAGACTCAAGATCAAGGCCGCCTCACTCCAGAGAGGTCAGCAGCCAAGGCAGAGACCGAGGCACTGGGGCATCTCACAACGGAATGGCCCCAGATGCCCGAGTTCCCCCTTGTGTGCCCATCCTTTCCTCTCCAGTTTGCCCCTCCGAGGGCTCTGGATCCTTTGTGTCAGTGGGTTTTTGAAGCTCTGGTCCAGGAATCTGTTTTTACGCCTGCCTCACGTGCGTGGATCCAGCACCCTCTTGCTATACTTCCGGAGGATCAGCCAAGGGCTGAGCCACGCCTGCGGCCTCTGCTCTGAAACCTCTGTCTGCAGCGGGGCCCTCTGCCCCTGGAGCCAATGCCACCCCTGTGATCCCATGAGACGCGATCATACGCATTTGCTGGAGACACAAGGGCAAAGGGGATTAAAAAGGCATTGGTCAGGTTTTGTGTCATCTTACGATCTTAAAGCAAACTATTTGTTCATTAAAGCTCCCAGCCTTCATGGCAGGCCTTGTCACAAGGAAAGAGCTCACGTGCTTGACTCGTGCGTAACAAGGGAAGAGCTTCGCAGAAGCAAAGCGTGCTCCGAGATTGTAAACTCCTTTAGTTTCCGAGGCAGTCGGGACCAGCCTTCTCACTGAGCCCCCGAACTTCAAGGTCAGAAAGAAAACCCATCATCCGCGCTGTGCCAATCGGGTCTCTGTGATCAGAACATTAGCCAGGAGCTCTGTCACCTTGACTTTTGCATGTACCGCATCTACTTGATCTCTCCCAGCTATGAACTTCTGGAGATTCGAAGGAGGTAGAATGGTAAATTACAGATTGAAGCCGGGTGTGGTGGCACACACCTGTAATCCCAGCGGCTTGGGAGGCGTGAAGCCCTGGGTTCAACCCCCAGTGCCGCCAAAAAAAAAAAAAAAATTACAGATTAATCACAGTTATTTATTTCCTTTCTCACCCAAAACCCTGTTTAAATGAAAGTAAAAGGCTCATAAAAGTTATAAATCTACACTGATAAAGACAACAGGACGGGATCCACCAGCAGATAAGAGTTCTGAATAAATTCCTAGCAGCTGGGAAGTGGGTAGATGGATGCAGGTGAAATAGCATCAAGGCAGATGTGGAAATGGAGACAGCCCAGGGCGCGCTGCCCTCCAGACCCTGTAGCAGGAGCTCAAATCTCCGAGAGAAATGGGAGTGATGCATGAGGCTACCAACAACAGGGCTGAGATGACCGGCTACATAGAGAAAATCTGAACCAGCCCTCGGGCCAAAGCTCTTAGCAGCCATGGACTTATACCGAGGGTCAATAAATTACCCCTGGGCTTAGTTACTTATAGCAAAAAGTGCTACCTTACAGAGTACATGGGCTGGGGATTTAGAGGAACTTGGCTGGGTGAGAAGAAACATAGTGGCTGCAACATTGGGCTCAAACATAAGAAGATCACGTGCATGGCACAGTGCCGGGTAGTGTTTCATTCTGTTGTACATAGGGTCGCTATGTGTTAGATCTGATTTGATGGCACCTAACAACAAAAAGGGCTGGGATTTAGTTCAGTTGGTAGAGCTGCAGTCTCTGAAGTCCTGAGTTCAATTCCCAAGGCCACAAAAATGGGAGAAGGACCTGGCACTCCACTCCCAAGGCAATCCTAAAACAGTCAGCCATTGAAAACCCTACGAGGGTTGCTGTGAGTCGGATACCGACTTGACAGCACCTAACAAGAACAACAACAAAAAAAAAGCCAAGCGATTAAGATGTCATCCAGGGCTGCAGTTCGCTAAAGGCTTGACCAGGGCGAGAGGGTCTCCCAAGATGGCACCTACACAAAGCTATTGGCTGTTGGCAAGACTCGCTCCTCCCAGTCTGCATCACTCTTAAGGCTTCTTCAGTGTCCTCACGGTGTGTCAGATGGCTTCCCCAAGAGAGAATAAAGAAGAAACTGTTTATAACTGCATCTTTGAAGTCACATATAGACACTTTTACCATATTCTATTCACTAGAACCAAGTCACAAAGCCAAACCTCACTGAAGATGAAACTAAACTCCACCTCTTGAAAGGGAGCAGGTCTCAAAATTTGTGGACCTATTTCAAAAATCACCACACCCCAGAAAAGTGGACCTCCACATTCCATCTTTTAGGAGCCTACCAGCTGTGACACCAACTGACTGTTTGACATGTTTAAAGAAAATTGCACAATTTAGCAAGCCCTCATATTCGTGGATGACCTCAGTAACTAACTATATTCTAAATAAAAACTCTCTGCCAGAACTGGAGTGTGTGTGTGTGTGTGTGTGTGTGTGTGTGTGTGTGTTGCTGGCAATGGAACCCAGGGCCTCTCGCACACTAGACAAGTGCTGTACTACTGAGCTATATCCTTAGCAAACACTAGATTCTTAAGAGAAAAAAAAATCGCAATAAAAAATGAGAAACACTCAAGAATAATAAAGACAAAAACTGACCTCAGAAGAGAAGAGGTCATTGAGGAAACAGAAGATAACTTTCAAAAAGACTAAAACTTCTAGTGTCTCCAAGGCTAACCCAGAAGACACTGCACCCATTCTAAAAAGAGACAGAGACAAAAGCTCATCCCCGCAAGAACAGAATTGTCCTGCATCAGGAATTCCTCACTGGTGCCATTGAATGTCAGAAGGCAACGGGGCTGGAGGAGCTGGTGGGTTGTTGTTGTTGTTAGGTGCCGTCGAGTCGGTATCCGACTCATAGCGACCCTCATAGGGTTTTCAATGGCTGACTGTTTCGGGATTGCCTTGGGAGTGGATTGCCAGGTCCTTCTCCCATTGGAGGAGCTGGGGGGATTTTAGGATTTTTAATCCTAAAATTCTGCACTCTGGGGCTGGGCGAGGTGGCGCACGCCTGTCATCCCAGCTGCTCAGGAGGCAGAGGCAGAAGGATCGCAAGTACGAGACCAGAGGCAGTCTGCATAACTTGGCGAGACCCTGTCTCAAAAAGTAAAAAATGGGCTGGGGGCGCAGCTCAGTGGCCCAGCACTTGCAGAGCATGCAGGTGGGAGGCCCTGGGTTCAACTCCCAGTACCACAAAAAAAAAAAAAAAAAAAAAAATTCTGCCCTCTGCAGAACGTTAAGTGCTTGGATGGCACAAAGGCATTTTCAAGCAGCGAGGACTCCAACGATTCACCTCTTGGACATTCTTTTGAAAAGTTATTTGAGGATGTGCTCTGGGTAGATAAGGGGGTAAATCCAGAAGCAAGAAGAGGTCCAGGATTCAGTGAATTAGCTAATGTGAAGTCCTGGGATGGCAGCCGTGCAGTGTCCTTAGAAAGTGCTTGGCAGGGTTGTCCCAGGAAGATGAGAATGTGGAGAAGGAATATGGTAAAAGTGTATATACGTGACTTCCAAGACACAGTTACCAGCAGTTTCTCCTTTATCCTCTCTTGGGGAAGCCATCTGACACACCGTGAGGACACTGAAGAAGCCTTAAGAGAGATCCAGGCTGGGAGGAGCGAGTCTTGCCAACAGCCAAGAGCTTTGTGTAGGTGCCCTCTTGGGAGACCCTCTCGCCCTGGTCAAGCCTTCAGCGAACTACAGCCCTGGATGACATCTTAATGGCTTGGCTTCTTTGCTGTTAGGTGCCATCAAATTAGGCCTAACACACAGCGACCCTATGTACAACAGAATGAAACACTACCCGGCACTGTGCCATGCACATGATCTTCTTATGTTTGAGCCCAGTGTTGCAACCACTGTGTTTCTTCTCACCCAGCCAAGTTCCTCTAAATCCCCAGCCCATGTACTCTGTAAGATAGCACTTTTTGCTATAAGTAACTAAGCCCAGGGGTAATTTATGCATTTGGATGGTTTAATTCTAGCTTTTAAACTTGGGGAAAATTAACAGGAGATAGGAGGGGATAGAGGGCCCGCTGTCTAGAGAATTAAGGGAACCAGGAGCAGCTTTGGCCTTAAGCTTGTCTGCTGCTGTGGGGACTGAGACCCCGTGATCTGTGGCCTGAAGACTAGATCCCTCCCCAGTAAGGAGGATGCCTGACAGAGTCCGGAATGTTCCACAGGGAATGTGTGGTGGTCAGACCCCTGAGGCATTCTCCACTGGCTAGAGCGAACATCTTTTCACTAAAGAGCCTGGACTTGGTCCACTTAGGCTTCAGAGCTTGCCAAGTGCTGTCACTTAAGTCTGGCATGTCTTCCAAAGACATTTGTAAGTGGTGGAATATTGAACAGGTGGGACCTTGGTGGAGGAAGGGCTGGGGTTCAGCTCAGTGGGTAGGGCACTGCTCTGCACTCTCTGAGGACCCGGGTTCAATCCCCAGCACCGCACAAATGGGAGAAGGACGTGGCAGTCCACTCTCCAAGCAATCCTGAAACAGTCAGCCAACGAAAACCCTGTGAGGGTCACTATGAGTCAGACCTGACTCAACAGCACCTAAAAACAAAAACAACAAGGCAGGGGAAGGGAGGTTACTGGGGATGTCCCCTTGAAAGGGATATGGCGACTAAGGCTGCTTCCTGTGTCTGTCTTTGCTTCCAAGCCCTGAGGTGGACAGGCCTCCTCCTCCACACACTCTCACCATGGTGTGCAAGGCCACCACACGAGGCCCAAAACAACAGGGACAAGTTACCACGGACTCAGCCCTCCCGAAACCACGAGCCAGGAGAAACCTTTCCTCGTCCTAAGTTGGTTATCCCTGGGATTTTGTTACAGTAGCGGAAAACCAACTAACGCCCCAAGGCCGAGGAAGCTCGGGGGAAGGCACCGACTTTCCCAGCAAAGACGCAACCCAGAGCGCTCTTGCCTACGCCCTTGAGAGAAAAGGACACTCGAATGCCACGACCCTCACGAACGCTTGCTGGCTGCGGGGCTTTGTGTTCTGTGCGAGCGGCACTGGAGGAAGAGCTGTGAACTGCTCCTCGGAATTCCCAGCTCCCCATTTCCTGGGACGCCTTCTCCCTCACTCCCACTATCAGCCTCCTCCTCCTCCTCCCCCCACGCCCTCTCCTACCTCATTATGCAAGAAAGCAACGCCCTTTCTCTTGGTCTCTGAATTTTCTACTATATTCTCAGGCTTCTTTTTTCAAAACCAGAGTGCCATAAAACTTTTAGTCAAAATCTGTCAAGAAATCTCACAACCAGTCAGAGCGACTTTATGACAGCTTTCTGTAAAATGACGGGTTTTTTCCTCTTCACCTCATTTCCATTTGCTAGGCGAGGAAACTGAAGGGAAGCGGATTCAATCACTTGCTCAGCGTCATGAGGTTGAGCCAGGAGTCAAGTCAGGATTCAAACCCAGAAAAGTCTGGTTCCACCGTCGGGCTCCAGGTTTTCCTCTCTCCTCCTCTCTTCCCAGAGAGGGGCCTTATTGGAGCTGTCCTTGCCAAGTGTCATTCAAGGCCAAGGCCTCCCAGACTGCATATGTCCTGGTTTGTACTTGCCAGATATTTGTTGTTGTTGTTGGGTGCCGTCCAGTTGGTATCCGACTCATAGCGACCCTCATAGGGTTTTCAATGGCTGACTGTTTCGGGATTGCCTTGGGAGTGGATTGCCAGGTCCTTCTCCCATTTTTGCGGTGCTGGGAATTGAACTCGGGACCTCAGAGACTGCAGCACAGCGCTCTGCCAACTGAGCTAAATCCCAGCCAGATATTAGTAGAGAGAATCTGACTGGCCCAGCTTAGGCCGACTGTCCCCACCCAGACTGGCCAGTGGGTTACTAAAGCTGCTAGGGAACCACTCTGAGCCACAAAGGCCGTGTCTTTTTTCTTTTCTTTTCTTTTCTTTTCTTTCTTTTTCTTTCTTCTTCCCTTTCTCTCTTATTTTTAACTAAAACAGTCTTATTGATATCACAAAAGGGAAAATAGATCAATATAACAAAAAAGAATGCAGAATTCATGTTCACTATACAAATTTAAAGCCTACAGCTGTAGCCCTGTGGCATCGGATCCCATCAGATCTTGGAAACTACGCAGGGTTGGGCCTGGTTAGTACCTGGATGGGAGACCGCCTGGGTACTGTAGGCTTGGGAGAAGGACCTGGCAACCCACTCCCAAAAATCAATCCACCATTGAAATCCCTATGAACAGCAGAGAAGCACTGACAATAGTGTTTCCCCTGTTGTACTATGTCGCTATGTACTATGTTGTACATATGTCGCTATGAGTCGGATACCCACTCCAGGGCACCTAACCACAGCAACAACAACAAATACAAATACAAATTTAAAATGTGCATTCAAGTTCCTTCTAAAAGTAAAGTTCTAATCTTTTGAAAAAATATTTTCACCAAACAATAAATAAATAAGTAAATAAATATACTAAATAAGCAATAAAGATATACAAAATCCAACAGAATGACTTTTGAAAAGGAACCTTCACATTTCATTTTGCATGTAAGTGAAAACATTCACTATTTCTCTTTTTGACACTGAGTTGTCTCACTTAAAATGATTATCTCCAAGTCTATCCACTTAGCTGAAATGCCACTTGATAGAGAAAATCCAGCGGTGGAAACACACACACACGCACACACAGACACACAGACACACACACACACACACACACGAAAGAACACTCCGATCTGCTGAGGAGCAGCTCATTTGGGGCCAGAGTGTGGGGGCTGCTCAGTAAGGTCAGGGGTTTCATGATGCGGCTTTGGTGAAAAGCAGAGAGGGGGGCAGTTTCTTTGAAGGAAAAAGGAGAGGGGAGAGATAACAAGTCTTTTCTGTCCAGCCATCTGGTCTGACCTTGGGCATCTGGGACCTTGTCTGGGGCCCTTTGTTCTCTGGTCTGTGGTCTCTGACCAGTCTGTGTGGACCTTTATTCTTTACCATTCTTCTGTTGAAGGACATCTGGGCTGATTCCATGACCTTGTGATTGTGAATAGTGCTGAAAGAAACGTAAGTGCAAGTATTTTTGTCATCTAAAGATTTAGCTTCCTTAGGGTGGTTGTTGTTGTTGTTGTTGTTGTTGTTGTTGTTAGGTGTCATCCAGTCAGGTCTGACTCATAGTGAGCCTATGTACAATAGAATGAAACACTCCCTGAGTCTGTGCCAGGCACACCATCTTTTTTATGTTTAAGCCCATGGTTGTAGACACTGTGTCAATCCATCTAGTTGAGGGTTTTCCTTTCTTTCATTGACCTGCCAGCCTCCCAAACATGATGTCCTTCTCAGGGATTGGTCCCTCCTGACTACATGTCCGAAATACGTAAGATGCAGTCTAGCCATCCTTGCTTCCCAGGAGCACTCCAGTTGTACTTTTTCTAGGAAAGATCTGTTAGCTCTTTTAGTAGTCCATGGTATATTCAATATTCATCTCTAGCACTATAATTCAAAAGCATCAATTCTTCTCCTGTCTCCTTTGTTCAATGTCCATCTTTCACAACCATATTATGCAACTAAAAATAACATGGCATGAGTCTTCAATGTGACATCTTTACTTTTCAACACTTTCAAGAGGTCTTTTGCAACAGCTTTTCCCAATGCAATGCACCTTTTGATTTCTTGAATGCTACTTCCATGAGTGTTGATTGTAGAACCAAGTAAAGCAAAATCTTGGACAACCTCAATCTTTTCTACATTTATCATGAAGTTGTTTACTGAGCCAGTTGTCAGGATTTTTGTTTTCTTGATGTAAAGGCACAATCCATACTTTGATCTTCATCAGTAAATGTTTCAAATCGTCTTTACTTTAAGCAAGCAAAGTTGTGTCATCCGCATAATGTAGGTTGTTAATCAGTCTTCCTCCAAACCTGATGTCATATTCTTCTTCATGAAGTCAAATTTCTTGGATTATTTGCTTAGCATAGAGATTGAAGAGGTACAGTGAAAGGATACAACCCAAACACACAAATTTCTTGACTTTAAACCAAGTAATGTTTCCTTGTTCTGTTCTTGGTCCATGTACAGATTCCTCATGAGTACAATTAACTGTTCTGGTATTCCCACTCTTTGCAAAATTATCCATAATTTGTTGTGATCCACACAGTCAAATGCCTTTGCATAGTCAATAAAATACAGATAGACATCTTTCTGGTATTCTCTGCTTTCAGCTAATATCCATCTGACATCAGGAATGATGTCCCTGGTTCCAACCCTCTTCTGAATCCTGCTTGATTTTCTAGCAGTTCCTTGTCTATATACTGCTTCAGTCACTTTAGAATGATCTTTAGCAAAATTTTACTAGCATGTGATATGAATGGTATCAGTCAATAATTTGCATGTTTGATGGGATCCCCTTTCTTGGGAATAGTCATAAATATAGATTTCTTCCAGTCAGTTGCCCAGGTAGCTATTTTCCAAATCTATTGGCCCAAACAAGTGAGCACCTCCAGTGCTGCATGCGTTTGTTGAAACATCTCAATTGGTATTCCATCAATTCCTGGAGCCTTGCACTTTGCCAGTGCCTTCAAGGCAGCTTCTACCTCATCTTTCAGTACCACTGGTTCCAGAGCATATGCAACCTCTTGAAATAGTTGGCCATCCAATTCTTTTTGGTATAGTGATCTGTGTATTCCCTCTATCTTCTTTTCATGTTTCCTGTGTAGTTTAATATTTTCTCTGTGGAATCCTTCACTATTGCCACTCTATGTTTGAATTTCTTTCCTCAATTCTTTAAGCTTGAGGAAAACAGAGCGTGTTCTTGTCTTTCTATCTCCACCTCCTTGCACGTGTCATTATTTGATTTTGTCTTCTCGAGTTGCCCTTTGAAATCCTCTGTTTAGTTCTTTACCTTCATCATGTCTTTTTACTTCAGCTGCTCGACATTCAAGGGCAAGTTTGAGAGGCTCTTTTTACATGTAATTCGGTCTTTTCCTTTTTTTTCCTATCTTTTTAGTAACCTTTTGCTTTCCTTATGAATGAATGATGTCTTTGATATCATGTCACCACTTGTCCAGTTTTTTATCATTAGTGTCTAACATGTCACACCTGTCCTTGAGGTAGTCTCTGAACTCAGGTGGGATATACTCAAGTCATGCCTTGGCTCTTGAATACTTGTTCTAATTTTCCTCAGTTTCAGTTTGAGCCTGCAAATGAGCAGCTGATGGTCTGATCCACAATCAGCACCTGGTCTTGTTCTGACCTCTGATTTTGAGTCTTTCCATTGTCTCTTTCCACAAATGTAGTCATTTTGATTCCTATATGTTCCACTTGGTGAATTCCATGTGTATAGTCACTGTTTATGGTGGTGAAAAAAATGTACTTGCAATAAAAAAGCTGTTGGCCTGACAAAATTCTATCATCTGATATCCAGCATTGTTTCTACCACAAAGGCCATATTTTCCAACTCCTGAGCCTTCTTCTTTGTTTTCAACTTTTGCATTCCAGTCACCAGTAATTACCAGTACATCCTGACTGCATGTTTGATCTATTTCAGACTTCAGAAACCAGTAGAAATCTTCCCAATCTTCATTTGTGGCCTTAGTGGTAGGTGTGTAAATTTGAGTAATAGTCATATTAACTGGCCTTTCTTTTAGGTGTATGGATATTATTCTATCACAGAGAGCATTGTACTTCAGGACAGATCTTGAGATGCCTTTTTTGATGATGAATGCAACCCCATTTCTCTTTACTTTTTCATTCCTGGCATAGTAGAACATAGGATTGTCTGGTTCAAAATGGCCCATGCCGGTCCATTTTAGCTCACTGATGCCTAGAAGGTTGATGTTTATGTGGTCCACTCCCCTTTTGATGATTTCTAATTTTCCTAGATTCATGCTACATATATTCCATGTCCCAACTATTAAGGGATGTTTGTAGTCGTTCCTTCTCATTTTGAGTTGTGCCACACCAGCACATGAAGATCCCTGGGGCTTTACCACCATGGGTGACTCTGCTGGTGTCTGTGGTACCAGTGGCATAGGTTTCAGCACCATAGCAAACTGACAGACCCTGGAGGTTCCTTAGGGTACAGACATGAAAGTGGAATTGCGAGATCAAACGGTAGTTTAAGTTTTAATCATCCAAGTAGCCTCCTCACTGCTTTCCACAGTTGTTGTTGTTGTTGTTAGGTGCCATCAAGTCGGTATCCGACTCATAGCGACCCTCATAGGGTTATCCCTATCCCTTGGGAGTGGATTTCCACGTCCTTCTCCCAGTTTTGCAGTGCTGGGAATTGAACTCAGGACCTCAGAGACTGCAGAGCGGTGCTCTACCAACTGAGCTAAATCCCAGCCCACTTTCCACAGTGGTTGTCCTCATTTACCAGCGGTGTAGAAGTGTAACTTTCCCCGCAGACTCGCCAGCACTCCTTGTTTATTTTGTTGATGTTTTTGCCATTCTAACAGGAGCAAGATGAGATGTCAGTGCAGGGTTGATTTACGTTTCTCTCAGAGCCACGGAACATGAACACTTTCATAGTTTATTGGCCATTTGTATCTCTTGAAGTTTTTTCAACTCCTTTCCCGTTTATTAATCAGATTGTTTATTTTACTGGTGCTTAGTGCTTTAAATTCCTTGTGTACCGTGAGGGCCGTTTCTAGGGAAGACAGAAGATGTGTGAGCTGGACGGCCGTCCCAAAGGGGCCTGCGCTGGTTGATTTCAGATTTCTCTGCGTGCACTCAGATCTAGAGCTGGATAGAATGGTCATCATATTTCACGTGATGTCCTCTGCTTCCCCACCCTAGCAAGTCCCCCTTGGCCCACAAGCAGAAAACAGCAACACATTTCCTCTTTTCCCGGGCTATGGCGTAGGGTGAGCACTTGGCAAATAATCCCGTCACATTTCGTCACTGTGGACATTTTTCCTACCTAGTAGCCAAACTCTCTTCCCAAACAGGCCCAGAGACATTTCTCAAAATGTTCTGCTCAAATAAGCGTGTGACAAAACAGCTTGTTGGTTTATCTCTTTCTTGCGGGAATGAGACCATGATGTCAACATCCAGTCCTTTCCTCATTTAGAAACAATCTGGTAATGCAGCGCTGGTTTAATTTCCTGGGGAAAATAAGATGCTTCTTGACTAGTGAACCTCCTCTGACCCCAAGAAGAGGCGTAATTATCTTCTTCAAAGTCGATTCCTTGTGGATCCCCTAATTGCATAATATGGATGACTGTTGTTCAAAAAGCAAGTTCGCAAGGTTAATTACTGGTGTATTACACATCACCAAGCCCTGTGTTCGCAGGACAGTTTTGTTGGGTACATCCGGCGAAGAAACTGAGGAAGGCCAATTTTCCAAGTATGCCACTATTATGAAGGGAAATCGCCACTGTCTGAGATTGTGTGGCCCCCATGGCTTAAAATGACTGATCACACACACCGCCACGTCCAAGTCCACTGACACACCGTCGCATACCAGTAAACATGGATCACACACACGCACTCACATACACATAAGCAGGGGTCACGCAGGGTATAAGCACGGATGTCCAGAGAACTGGCTTTGAGTCTGTCTCATGACTGGAGCATTTCGTCAGTGAAGACAGCCACATGAGGACATCCCGTATCCTCTGCCTCAGTGCAGCCTCTCCTGGGGAGGAGGAACCTTATGGTGGTTAGTGCTTAGATCCTTTCCTGTCCCCTCTATAGAAAAGATACATGTAGCCGGGCGCGGTGGCGCACACCTGTAATCCCAATGGCTTGGGAGGCAGAGGTGGGAGGATCGCAAGTTCGAGAGCAGAGGCAGTCTGTATAACTTAACAAGATCCTGTCTCAAAAAGTAAAAAAATGAGCTGGGGGTGCAGGTCAGTGGTCCAGCACTTGCAGAGCATGCAGGCACAAGGCCCTGGGTTCAACCCTCATACCACAAAAAAAAAAAAAAAAAAAAAAAGAGGGAGAGGAGGACCAAAGCCCAGAGGACATTGGTGCATTTACAGGGCACAGGTAGAAGTGTCCAAGTGTCCAAGCGCCAGTGGGGTCACGAGACCCCCATTCTCCAACAGTCCCTCGCCCCTCCCATCGATGACTTAAACAGTCACAGCAGTGACAGTGTTCAATGGGGCCACACGTTATGCCCAGCATTCTACATTTGGCAAGAATGTTCTGCACCTATGCGGCAGGCCAATGAAGGTTCAGAGGAGGTGAGCCACTTACCTACTGTCACACAGCCACAGCAGAGAGGAGGAGCGCTGACCTCTGACCTGAACCACTCCTTCCCCCACATTCCCCAGGGATGGAAGGAGACGGGAGACCCGCTTGCCAGCCCTCTCATTCCTTTCCTTTATGACGGTTTGCATGGTAGCAGGAAACTCCTTTAATCTTTCTTTCTCACTGTCGCTATCATATTTTCTTCCTCCAGAAAGGCGCACGGCCAGGGAGATTATTTTGACATATTTCCCAAAGACGCTGCTTTTGGAGCACTGGCCTGATAAAAATGATCTATTTATTTGGGACCGCCAAGAGCTTGCTGAAATGAGGAATTTATCTGCATAGCTTTTGTTATTAAAGTGATTCTTCTTATTTAGCTCCTTCTAAGCTACTGATTCCATCTATAATACATGAGTTTCAGGTAATAGAAATTTTTCATGCAAGTAAATATTTTAATAACAACATTACGGTCCTGACTGGGAGTGTTGTGGGCAACAGTCTTGCACAGTGAACAAATGGCGCCCTGGAGGCCAGGGACCTGAGCTGCCCTGGCTCTGCCTCTGTGACCTTGGACCACACCCTGCCCTCTCTGAGCCTCGGTTTCCTTATCTGTAAAATGTAGCAGATGCCTCCTGCCCTCCTTGATCCACAGGGGCCGCTGCTGAGACCAGAGGAGAGGGCAGACCAGAGAGGTTCAGGGTTTAGGACGCGGGAGCAGGGCCACCGGGAGGCACAAGCTAGCTATTTGCTGCCGTCTCAAAGAAACTCGACACAGCAGCAGCTTTGGCGAGCGCTCCTTTCTCTCCCCGAGGCAGCTGGGAGCCTAGACAGGTGAATGGTCCCACTCCACGCGGTCATTCAGGCCCCCAGCTGTCCTCAGCGCCGGACTTCCCCCTCCGCATCCAAGGCGTCTGCTGCCTTCGTTGCTATATCCCAACAAAAAGCAGGTTGGAAAATGTCTAGTGGTTTTGTCTTCAAGGGAGACCCTCCCCCTCATACTCCATTTAGTCACATGGTCCCCGGGCTGTCCCCCTGATATGATTTGCATATAAAACACCCCCAAGGCGCACGTTTGAATGCCGGGTCCCTGGGTGGGGAGGGGGCTGTTTTGGGAGGCTGTGGACCTTCAGGAGTGGGTCCTAGCAGGTGAAATAGGACACGGAGGGAGGACCTCTGTAGGTTTTGCCCGGGCCCCAGGTTCTGCTGGGGCCTGCCCTGCAACCTGCCACTCGCCCCTGCCCCTGTTCCACCGGGCCTTCCGCGCCACTGTAGAACCACAGCCTCTGAAACCATGAGCTAGAGGAAAGCCCGCCTCTGCCAGGTGTCTTGGTCAGAGCGACTTGAGCTGACTGACACACCTAGCCACAGGGAAGGCCGGGGAATTGTTTCTAGCTCAGTGGCCCTGTGCCCAGCTGGTCGTGCTTGGAGGAAGGAGAAAATATCTGCAGGGCTGGGATTTGGCTCAGTTGGTAGGGCGCTGTGCTGCAGTCTCTGAGGTCCTGAGTTCAATTCCTAGCACCGCAAAAGTGGGAGAAGGACCTGGCAACCCCCTCCCAAGGCAATGCTGAAACAGCCAGCCATTGAAAACCCTATGAGGGTTGCTGTGAGTCGGATCCAACTCGACAGCACCTAACAACAACAACAAGGGACACAGCCTTTGGAGTGAAATGACCCTTGGAATAATGGGCACAGGGAAGGGGCCATAAGATCCTCAGGAAAAGTGGGGGACCCATTAAGAGCACAGCAAGCCTGCAGCGTGAGCCTGCCTCACCTCCACGCGTACTTTACCCATGTGTGCAGGGGGCCTGGGCCCCGCAGGCTGCTCAGCCAAGGAGAAGGGCAAGAGAGTGCTCCACGTACTGCCTGGCTCTCAGGGGACAGACCGTGGGGGTGGGGGCTGCAGGGGAGCAGCAGAGGTCAGGAGAGGGAGTGAGGGCAAGGCCTGTTTTCCTCCCCAGCCTTAGACGCAGAGGGACCACAGTGAACCAGATGGGGGCCCACAGGTAGGGAGGCACCCGACAGGCTGGGCCTGGCAGGGTCCCAGACCCCAGGGCACACGCCACGTCAGACACATGCCCGGGGCTCACGGCTCCATCAGGCAGGCGGCAGTCACTGGGCTTACCCCAAACCGTCTGCCTTCCCCTCCATCCCCAGGAGACTGCAACAGTCCCTTCTTATCACGGGATGCGTTCCAGGCCCCCCGGAGGAAGCCCAAAGGCAAGGACGGTGCCAAAGCCTGCATCCAAATGCCTTTCCCGCCTTAACCCAGCACGCGCTTCAGCTGCAGCCGGAACTGTGGTCATCTGAGGGTGACAGCAAACCAGCCTGAATTTCTTTTTCGTTCTTCCCCAGTTTCACAAATTGAAGACTTGTTCTTACCGTGTAGCTTAGCAGCCTCGGCGTAGGGATTGTTTCCTTTCCTAGTGGAACCCCGCGCTTTCATCTTTTCACTTAGCGGAGATGCCTCACCTTCACCGCGTCTCTCTGGTGTATCCAATGGCGACCATCACTACTCTTGTGCTTTGGGGCTGTTATTAAGAAAAACAAGGACTCCTTGAACGCAAGCACTGTGATACTGTGATAGTCGGTCTGATAACCCTATTAAAGTGACTAACAACAGGGTAGCCTATAGAGTGAGGCTAGCATATACAGTGTATGCTACAGGGTGGTTGTTGTTGTTAGGTGTCGTCGAGTCGGTATCCAACTCATAGCGACCCTCACAGGGTTTTCAATGGCTGAGTGCTTCGGGATTGCCTTGGGAGTGGATTGCCAGGCCCTTCTCCCATTTTTGTGGTGCTGGGAATTGAACTCAGGTCCTCAGAGAATGCAGTGCAGCGCTCGACCAACTGAGCTAAATCCCAGCTCATGCTACAGGGAGGGTAGCATATACAGTGAGGACCTACTGGACAAGGGATGATTCACACCCCAGGTGGGATGAGGCAAGAAGGTGTGAGATTTCATCATGCTATTTTACAGAAACGTGTACCACTGACAAATTATGAATTGCTTACCTCTATAATGTTCCATTTAATATTCTTGGACCACAGTTGAGGGTGGGTAACTGACACCTCAGAGAGCAAAATCACGGGTAAGGGGAACTACTGCATGCTAACTCAGATTTTGCCGGAAGGCTCCCCCTCCAGCCACATGCACTCTGTCAGGACTGACACCTCAAACAAGCAGCCCAAACGCCAAGCCAGCCCTACTCAGAACCCTCCCAAGCCCTCTCCAGGACAGCATGTGGCTGGCCAAAGCAGCACACAGCACAGCCCTGCCCCAGCCCCAGCCCACGCAGGGGCCAGAAGCAAGAAACCGTGCCCAAGATGGCGAAAAACTTCGAGTGTGAAGTGATCGGGTGGGGGAGCCAGCTCACGAGTGTTTCACACTAGCAGAGGGACTGTCCTCCCGATAGGCTGCACCTCCCATGGACAGGAGACCCCAGGAGGACCACCAGAGCTCACCACTCGCCTGCTTCATATTCAGTGACCACTCAGGGGGTGCGCCAGCTCGCTCAGAACGATTTGTCAGAACCAAGTTCTCCCTTCATCGTCTCCCGCGGAGAGTGGGAAACGACATGAGTGTATATGGTCGCTGTCACAGGATCCAGCAGCATCACAAAGGAAGAGAAATGACCCCTACTCGTTAGGAAGCGTTCAGCTCAGCCCTCCAGGAGAGAGCAATTTATTAGATTAACTTTTTTGAAATTCCGTGAAGACACTGGACCTGTGGCGTACCGTGCCGGAAGGACATTGTCTGCTGTCTTACTGCAGGGCACACAGCACCGACAGCCTTTGCAATTTATAGTTAACATATTTACCAAGAAGGTGTCATGGCCAGGACCAGAGAAGGGGGACCCATGTTTCTATTTCCTGGGAGGCATACGTTCTTGGGACCCATGTTTCTGTTCTTGATGAAGGACAATAATACATACTGGGCATTTTCAGTTCCAGGTGACAGATACTATCTATGCTCAGCAACTACATGCACGCAGCCTTCCTTACCTGGGCCACGGCTTTCCTCTCCTAACTCTCCCACCTGGACCCTGGCTCTTATTCCACGCTCCCATCTTTCATGGTACATCCAGAATGATCCTTCCAAACCCACACCTGACACTGCCCTTCTCTTCCACCACAGGGCTTTTGCATAAATTCTTCTGCTGGGCACAGTGACTCAGGCATGTCATCCCAGCAACTCAGGAGGCAGAGGCAGGAGGATCTCAAGTTTGAAACCAGAGGCAGTCCGTGTAACTTAGTGAGACCCTGTCTTAAGATGAGCCATATGAAAGGGGCTAGGAGTGCAGCCCAGTGGGAGAGCGTTTGCAACGTATGCATAAAGCCCTGCGTTCAGCTCCTCAGTACCACAAATAAGAAGCTCTGGAATTTTTCCTACCCCTCTTCACCACCCTACTCACCCTTCAGTTTAAGCCCTGTTTTACTCAGAGCTAAAACAAAGTTACACAATGGTCTAAGCATAAAATAAGCATGTAGTCTATTACCCTAACAAGGCCTGCAGCTGTAGCCCTGTGGCATCCGATCTCCTCAGATCTCGGAAGCTAAGCAGGGTCGGGCCTGGTTAGTGCCTGGATGGGAGACCGCCTGGGAATACCAGAAGCTGTAGGCTTGGGAGAAGGACCTGGCAACCCCCTCCCAAAAATCAATCTGCCATTGAAAACCCTATGAACAGCAGAGAAGCACTGACAATAGTGTTTCCCCTGTTGTACAGAGGGTCACTATGAGTCGGATACCCACTCGACGGCACCTAACAACAACAACAGTCTATTATCTTAACAAGAGTGCTCTGTGTTTGTGGGGGTGGGGGGTTGTTTTGGTTTGGTTTGGTTTCTGGTTGGTGGGTTGGTTGGTTGGTTGGTTTGGTTTTTGAGATATTCTTGCTTGCACTGAACTCTCAATCTCCCACATCAGCCTCTCTAGGGCAGGGATTGCAGGTGTGCGCCTCCACACCCAGCCCTCGCAAAGGTTCTCTTTTTTTGTTTTGTTTTTTTGTGTGTGTGTGGTACTAGGGGTTGAACCCAGGGCCTTGCACTTGTGTGCTCTGCAATTGCTGGACCACTGAGCTGCGCCCCCCAGCCCATTTTTTACTTTTTGAGACAGGGTCCCGCTAAGTTACACAGACTGCCTCTGGTCTCGAATTTGCAATCCTCCTGCCTCTGCCTCCCGAACCCCTGGGATGACAGGCATGCGCCTCCACACCCATCCCTGACAAAGGTTCTCTTGACAGAGACATAGGGAGCCATTCGCAATTAGAAGACTAGGTATAAATGCAACTGCCCGCCCCCTGGAATTCTCTGGCCAACCTTAGTTACCTGCTCAGGCCCGTATCTCAGATGGTTAGCGTCACCCAAAATAGAGGGCTACCCAAAGCGTTGTCAAACATCAAATAGTTACGTGTCCGGGAGAGTCACTCGGGGGAGGGTGTCGTATTGCCACGGGGGAGACGCCAGCTCTCCAGAGCAAGAAAGCAGGCAGCTAAGGCTTGCCTTGGCCACTGTCCTGCGTGGCTTTGGAGAGAATGTCCCCTTCCTTAGGCCTTGATTGCTCGGATGTGATGGGAGGATAAGCAGGGCCCTGCCGTGCCAGGTCCGCTGAGAATGCAGGGAATAAAATGAGATGGTGGAAGAGCTTATTGCCACGGCGGAGTGCCAAGCCTGCCATCACGGGAAGAGAAGGGAGCAGGCGTCCCCTGCATTCTGAGAAACGCGGCCAGGCCTCTCAGCATCTGCCCTGGTGTCACTCCAATTAAAGCACAGCTTTGCTTCCCATGGGCTCGGTGTTTGGATGCTCCCTCCCTCCCACCACCTGCGCTCCACAGCCCAGGGCCACCATGGGAGCCAGAGGAGGTGGGATCCAGCCCTCCCGAGCAGAATTCACAGCGTGCAGCCGTGACCCGAACCCTACATCCACAATTAGCTAATGTGGATCGTGTGCAGCAGAAAATGAAGCATGAAATATGCAAAAATAATGAGCCTTTCACTGAAATTCCAGTAGCTGCTACAGGGTAGCCAGTCTGAATAGCAGTTGCAATTTCCAGGGAGGAAGCCCATTAACGAGGACAATGTCGAAATCATTATGTGTGGACCCCGGAACTCACTCGATAATTAATTTGGTCGATAAACATGGTATTAATCCTCCCACAGTTTGTAACTTAAATGAGGCTCTTATTGAAATATCGGGGGCAGTTTCAGATGTAGCAGCTAGGCTGGAAGCAAACAGGGACATTGACAGTGGCACAGAGGCAAACACAGGCGCCAGGGTGGATACAAGCCACAGAGGACAGAGCCTCCCTGTGAGCCCCGAGAGGGCCCCCACCTCACCTTGGCGGCCAGCATAACATCCCTGGGATCAGACCCCAGCTCAGACAGCCCATACCAGGAGCCCGCCACGCGGCCAGGCGGCTCGCCTCGGGCATCTCTGACCTTTCCAGACCCGGCTGTGAGCAAGTGGTCGCAGTGCCACCTGCGCTGTCTATGCTCATCCCATCTTTCCCTTCCTATCTGTCTGGAACCCCTCTAGATGGCAAAGAAGAGAGATTGAAGGCAGCAGCCGTCAGATCCAGGTTCAAATCTAGGCTCAACTACTCACCAGCTCCTTGAGATTCAGTGTGTTGTCGTTGTTAGGTGCCTTCGAGTTGTGTCTGACTCACAGCGACCCTCAGGGTTTTCAATAGCTGACTGTTTCGGGACTGCCTTGGGAGTGGATTGCCAGGTCCTTCTCCCATTTTTGCGGTGTTGGAAATCGAACCTGGGACCTCAGAGACTGCAGAGCGGCGCTCTACCAACTGAGCTAAATCCCAGCCCAGATTCGGTGTAGGTTAGTCCCTTTCCCACTCTGTAAAAAACACGAGTACCTACCTTTTTCTGTTGTTGTAGGGTGCCATCAAGTCAGATCTGACTCATAGCAACCCTGTGTACAGCAGAACAAAACACCACCTGACACTGTGCCATGCACACTGTCTTTTAACCTTTGAGCCATTGTTGCCGCCGCTGTGTTTCTTCTCATTTTGAGCCATGCCACATCAACAGAAGGAGGTCCCAGGGGGCTTTCCTCCATTCCCATCATTAAGGTTGTCTCTACTCTAAGGAGACAACACTTCTTGAATACTTTCCAGCCTGGGGCACTCATTTTCCAGCACTACATTTGACAGTGCTTCTCTGCTATTCATAAAGTTTTTGATGGCTAATAACTGTGGCATCCGATCCTGTCAGATCTCGGAAGCTAAGCAGGGTCGGCCTGGTTAGTACTTGGATGGGAGACCGCCTGGGAACACCAGGTGCTGTAGGCTGGGGAGACAGACCCAGAACCCACTCCTAATAAACATTCTGCCATTGAAAACCCTATGAATAGCAGAGAAGCACTGACAATACTGTATCGCTTGTTGTACATGGGGTTGCTATGAGTCAGACACCAACTCAACAGGACCTAACAACAACAATTATTTCAGGAGTGGGTTGCCAGTTTCTTCTCCCTAGTTTGTCTTCGTCTGGAAGCTCAGCTGAAACCTGTCCACCATTAGTTGCCCTGCTGGTATCTGAAATAGCTTTCAGCATCACAGCAACACGCAAGCCCCAACAGTACAACAAGGGACAGACACCTGGGGGACCTACCTTTTAGGGGCTTTATAAAGAATAAACAACATAATGAGTGTTATATACCCACGCACGTATGTAGTTCAGAATCAGGACTAGCCACATAGGACCTGTTGTTATCTGGTTTTTTTTGTCCAAGGCTGGGCCCTTTGTTCTCAGTCTCCGGTCTAGTGCAGTAACAGGGAGTTCTGCAGAAAAGTGAGCCCCATGCATGTCAGCATCCAGGCTGGGGCTGGCTCCTGGCAGTCAGGGGGCCTGGCCCACAGGAAGTATCAAGCCTCGTGAGATCCCATGCCTGTTGCATGCGGACTAGACAAAGACCAATCTTGTCAAATATTGGACGTCAGCTGACAAGTGGTGACCTGAGTGCAGGGTCCAGAGTGGGTCATTGTATTGCTCTCTCTAGCTTTATATGCATTTTCATTGGTTTGGTTTTTTACAGGACCTGTCTGAAATGGGTTTGCCTAGGTTACTGAGTTTTGCAGCAAGGAGCAAGACTGGGAATCTACAAACTTGCCTTGGCCTGGCCCTCCTGCTGGGCAGAGCTCTCTGAGGAAATGACCAGGGCTTTGGTGATGAAGTTTAGATCTCTGTTGTGATCAATAAGAAGAAGAAAAGCAAGGGCACTTTAGGAGACCCAAACACTTCTACTTTTTTTAAGACTCTGAGGTATGATATGAAAAAGAAAAAAACTCCTCTGATATAAAAAAGAAAGACCTAATTAAACCACACCAGGCCCTGCCTTCTTTTAGACTTGGGAGTTTACATTCCTCCCTCTCCTAATCAAAAAGCAGGATGGCACTCCCTTACCTAGGGAATGCCAGGAGCTCCTCTCTCTGAGCACAAAGGAGCTGCAATAGATTCCTCCCCATATGGACATAGTCCCTGGTACCTAAAAGTTGATTCTTCAAAGATTTGTGGTCAAAGACTTTCCGCTTTCTGCTTGGATGGCTCAGTAACACCTGTGGACGGTTTAAAGCAACCAACCAGAGAGATACCCACAGATCCCTTGTGCACTCGTCTGGAAGTCCTATATGTTGTTGTTGTTAGGTGCCGTCAAGTCGGCATCCAACTCATAGCGACCCTCATAGGGTTTTCAATGGCTGACTGTGTCGGGATTGCCTTGGGAGTGGATTGCCATGTCCTTCTCCCATTTTTGCGGTGCTGGGAATTGAACTCAGGATTTCAGGGACTGCAGCGCAGCGCTCAACCAACTGAGCTAAATCCCAGCCAAGTCCTATATAAGGGACAGGAAAGAATAACTCTGGGATATTGGGGACAGGAAAGAATACCTCTGGGAGGACAGCTACTTGGGGATCAGAGACCCTGCTGTTTCTCCGCTGGCAGCTAAAGCCCCTTCTCCTAATCAATGCTGGTGTTCAGGTGGATTCTCTCTGATGAGCCTTGCTTCCTGCTACATAGGAACGTAAGCGCAGTATCTAAACTAAAGGAAAACAAAGTATTAACTGACTGCTGAAACGCAATGAGATTCTGATTGGTGTGTTTCCTAATTGTTCCTCACCCCAGATTAGAGGAGGAACAAGTGGTATAATTAGGAGTAGAACTCAGGGGTTCTGCCCGTACACCTGGTGCTTTTACTGCTATTTATGCATATTTTCCTGTATCTCCAGTGCCCGTACCATGAGGCCAGTATGCCAACAATCATAACATGTTGTTGTTGTTAGGTGCCATCGAGTCAAGTGCGACTCATAGCGACCCTATGTACAGCAGATCGAAACACTTCCCGATTCTGTGCCAGGCACAGAATCTTACTTATGTTTAAGCCCATTGTTGCAGACACTGTGTCAGTCCATCTGGTGATGGTTTTCCTCTTTTGCGTTGACCTGCCACTCTCCTGAACATGACGTCTTTCTCCAGGCACTGATATCTCCTGACTACATGTCCGAAATCTGTAAGATGCAGTCTGGCCATTTTTGCTTCCAAGGAGCACTCTGGTTGCACTTCTTCTAGGACAGATTTGTTGGTTCTTTTGGCAGTCCATGGTATATTCAATAGACGTCTCCAGCACCACAATTCAAACAATCAAGGAGCCTAGCAGAACTGTAATTGACATCCATGGGGAAAGTGAGACAGAAAACCATGTTTGAAGAAATAATGGCCCGCACATTTCTGAATTTTGTTAGAATTATGATCTCAAAGATCCAAAAAGTGAAATGAGCCCAAAACATAAGAAACGTGAAGAGAAGTACAGCATGGAAAATCACAAAGTGCTTCAACCAATGATAAAGAGAAAATCTTAGAAAAGGCCACAGAGAAGCCTTTGCACAGAGAAACAAAGACAGAATAGAGCTGACTGGAGGGGGAGAAATAACGCAAGTCGGAAGAGAGTGAAGCAATACTTTCAAAGTTTTGAAAGGAAAAAGAAAGAGAAAATTATTGATCCTGCCAATATTTACTTCAGATGTTCCACTCCACAGCACCAACGATAGAAAAAGGCCATAAGCAGGGCTTTGTGACAACCTTCACGCTAAGTCCTCTGGTTAATGATGCACTGGTGAGGAAAAGAACAAGGGTCCCATTGAGAACTGGGAGAACTACTGAAGACTTCCTGGAGGAAGTGCCATACTTGGAAGTGAGGCAGGAAATACTTCAGCGTGGCTCACTCTACATCAATTCCGAAGCCTTTTCCTTCTCTCCTTTCCCATAGGGTTGTTGCTGTTGTTGTTGTTAGGTGCTGTCAGGTCGGTATCCGACTCATAGCGACCCTCACAGGGTTTTCAATGGCTGAGTGCTTCGGGATTGCCTTGGGAGTGGATTGCCAGGTCCTTCTCCCATTTTTTTGCAGTGCTGGGAATTGAACTCGGGTCCTCAGAGACTGCAGTGCAGCGCTCTACCCACTGAGCTAAATCCCAGCCCAGTCCCATAGGGTTGGGAAAGCTAAATCCTCCATCTTCACATCTCTTCACATCTCCTCAGGTCCCCATGCCTGTGTTATTCTTGTCTTGGATGGGCCTCATGGAAATAGCATGGAGCCAAGTCTTCATGCCTCATCTAACATTTTTCTTGTGTGTTGAAGTCACTCACAGTTACTTCGAACAGCTTCCTGACTTTTTATTTTGTGCTTTGTATGTATTCTGCTTTTTTCTTCTTGCCTCCCCAACCTCATCCAAAGCCCACTTCCTATCTGCTGTTGAAATAATGACCACCCACTCGCAAAAATCAAGCCACCATTGAAAACCCTATGAGCAGCAGAGAAGCACTGACAATAACATTTCAACTGTTGTACTTAGGGTCACTGTGAGTCGGACACCCTCTTGACGGCACCTAACAGCGACAATTGAAAGGACCAAGCCTCTTGTCACACCCTCCTTCCCTAATAGTTAATATTTTTTCTACTACTTTTCTATTCTTCCAGACACTACTCTTAAATATTTCATGTCCTTATTTCAATTTACATTCTTAGTAGTAGCTGCCTGCAGCTGTAGCCCTGTGGCATCTGATCCCATCAGATGGAAGCTAAGCAGGGTTGGACCTGGTTAGTCCTTGGAAGGGAGACCACCTGGAAACACCAGGTGCTGTAGGTTTGGGAGAAGGACCCGGCAACCCAAAAATCAATCTGCCATTGAAAACCCTTGGGGGAAGGGCCTGGCAATCCACTCCCAAGGCAATCCTGAAGCACTCAGTCATTGAAAACCCTATGAGGGTCACTATGAGTCGGATACTGACTTGACGGCACCTAACAACAACAACAACAACAATTGAAAACCCTATGAACAGCAGAGAAGCACCGACAATAGTGTATTTCCTGTTGTACGCAGGGTCGCTATGAGTTGGATACCGACTTGACAGCACATAACAACAACAACAAAACTGGGATTAGCTCAGTTGGTAGAGCGCTGCGCTGCAGTCTCTGAGGTCTCGAGTTCAATTCCCAGCACCGCAAAAATGGGAGAAGGACCTGGCAATCCACTCCCAAGGCAATCCCGAAACAGTCAGCCATTGAAAACCCTATGAGGGTCGCTTTGAGTCGACGGCACCTAACAGCAACAGCAACAACAAGCAGTAGCTAGATGTGGTCAGCATTTATCTCTTCTCCCTGAATGGAACCAAATTCTGAGTCCTTTGCTTCCTCCTTCCCCCTCCTGACCCTTCCTTGTCTCTTCTCCCACACACACATCTGCTGGGGTTTTAATGCAAGGTTGTTATTATTTTCAATAATCAAACATTATTTCTCTTTAACTCTAAATTTTACTAATATCCTTTGCATGCCACTGTCTTGTGCCTCAGCATCTTTTTCCACTCATCTTTCACGCCTCTAGCCATTCCTTCGGGTAGATTATAAGAGCTAAGCTTCCGAGGTCCTTGCTGATATGAAAATATGCGCACCTCCAGGGCATTTGAGGTATGTAATTCTAGCTTTAAAATGTTTTTCCTCAGAGCTTGGAATATATTGCATCTTGTATTCTTGAATCCAGTATTGCTCATACTTATTATTTTATGGAGAATCTATTTCTCCTTTTCTCTTTTGTCCTTTCTGAAAGGTTTTATGGACTTTCTCTTTACCCTTGGTGTTCTGAAATTTTTCTATGATCAATCTGACATTTGTCGCATTTTTTATTCAACAGACTTAGCTCTTGGGTACTTTTCAGTAACAAATAAGGGTAGAGAGTGTAGCTCAGTGGTAGAGCACCTGCCTTGCATATGTGAGGCCCTGGGTTTGATCCTCAGCAATGTAAACAACAACAAGAAGGAATAATATTAATGTTAATAACTAGCATTGAGTTTTATCACAGGGCTGAGCTATTCTGAGCCTTTTACTCAAGGAATACTTTCTATTGCCCTATTCTAAGGAGTATCATTATGACTCTTTTACATAAGAAGAAACTGAGCCACAAAAAGTATCATATCTTACTTTAGACTAGAAATTATCTTACTATTATTTCTTTAATAATTTCTTTCATTTTTGTCTCGGCCAATTCCCATATATAAAGCCTTGGGAACTGGAGGTCTTGAGGCACCCTAGGAAGGGCGCTAGAATGCTTCAGAAAATGCACACAATTACCGGGTGTTGGTGGCACACGCCTGTCATCCCAGCGGCTTGGGAGGCGGAGGCAGGAGGATTGCAAGTTCAAGACCAGACGCAGTCTTCGTAACTTAGTGAGACCCTGTCTCAAAAAGTAAAAGAAAAATGGGCTGGGGGTGCATCTCAGTGGTCCAGCACTTGCAGAGCATGCAGGCGCGAGGCCCTGGGTTCAAACCCCAGTGCCACAAAAAAAAAGAAAGAAAAGAAAATGCACACAATTGGGGCAGCTCCCCACCTCGATCGGGGCTCCTTCTCTAGGAGTTACACCCCAGCATGGTCGTAGGGTCACCTGGCCTTCAGAATCCCCCAGGTGATGGACTGACACAGGGACAGGTACCTGACTCAGGCTGCACTAATGGAAATTTTCCTCCCCTCTGGGAATTTGAAACGTCAAAGGGTATCCTTAGCTCCTCCCACTCTGTGACCCTAGCCACACACTGACTTTGATTCCAGCCCCCAGATGAGCCTCACGCCTAACTAGACATTCAACCTTCGCCACAAGCCAAGTCTTGACTTGGTCATAACTGTTCTGGGCCCTGATGACAAGATGGCCACAGACCCCGGCTACACACCAGACTCTGAGCCCGCTGGACGTCTTGACAGTGGACGTTATTGTCACAGTTGGTCCTGGGGCGGCAGCAAATGGTCTCTTGCCACACGAAGAGGACATCTCGTTTCCTGGGACAGCTCCAGCCTAAGTACCCAGGACAGCCAGCCCCAGGCCTGTCCCTGTCACACCACGCCCAGGCTCTGCCAGGAGAGCTAGGTCCAGGGCACATCCTCTCTCTGTGCAATCCAGCGCCCCACACGGCCACTGCAATCTGTTCTTTGACCTGAAGGAATCTGACATGAGCGGCACAGCGCAGGCTCACGCGGCCTCTGCAAGAAAACCTAAGCACACAGCCCTGGTTGACGTCTCCGAGAGAAACACCTGCTGGGTCTGTGGCCACCGGAAGCACTGCATCAGCCCCAGTGGCTCTGCATTCTGCCTACCAGCAAATAGTTGGTTTTCAAGACCCATTGATTCTACCTCCCCGGTGAGTCTACAAACTCCTTCTCCCCATCCTCGCCCCATCTTTCTTTCTTTTTTTTTTTTTTAATTTCTTTTCTTTTTCTTTCTTTTTTTTTTTTTTTTTTTTTTTTTTTTTTTTTTTTTTTTTTTTTTTTTTTTTTTTTTTTTTTTTTTTTTTGTTTTGTTTTGTTTTTGTCCCGTACTGGGAGTTGAACCCAGGGCCTCGCGTCTGCATGCTCTGCAAGTGCTGGACCACTGAGCTGCACCCCCAGCCCATTTTTTCACTTTTTTGAGACAGGGTCTCACTAAGTTACGCAGACTGCCTCTGGTCTCGAACTTGCGATCCTCCTGCCTCCGCCTCCCGAGCTGCTGGGATGACAGGCGTGCTCCACCGCGCCCGGCTGCCCCATCTTTCCTTCGTGCAAGTTTGCACCCACAGCCTGCTTTTTAAGGGGACCGCACTCCGGTCTCATCACCCCCTCCCTCACTTCACCCATTACAGAGCAAACTTTCAAGAGATCAAATACCCCCGCCTTCCCTCCTGCTGCCAACTTGCCCGTGGCTTCCATTGCCCTGCAGATAAAGCCCCGCCTCCTGAGCAGGGTAATCCGGGCCTTTCACAGTCTGCCCTAAAGCAGCCCCGTGGCACGAATCCGTGGGAGAATGAAGACAGTGTATTTCTCATGCAGACCATTCCCCCAAGCCTGGCAGCCCTCCACGCAAACCCTTCCGCAGGCATGGCGATGGCTTCATTTCTTTAGAGCCCGTCATTTCATGCCGTGGAGAGTTGGGACGGCTGTAATTATATGTTGCAAATTGAAGCTGTTATTAATCAAAGCATCCCTGAAAATATCAGAAACGTAATGTGACATCTCGGCGCTCTTTCCCCACTGGCTCCAGCGCAGATCCAAAAGGAAGCTGACCTTTTCCGCAGACGGATTATAAATGTCAGAATCGCGTGGCCCCATCCTTCAATTACTGTCACCTTGAAAGGGGAGAGCGCTGGAGGCCTCGCGCTTAAGTATTTCCAATCACAGATATATTTCAACACTCCGGCTCCTAAGAGAGGCGCGTGGGGCTCCGAACGCCAGCGCAGCCCCACTCCGATTCTGTGCCGCGTGCAATGACCCGGAACCTCACCCACTTAGAGAATGATTTGGGACGGATCAGAACCACCCATCCGATCGCCGCCTGTTCCAACCGACTAAGGACTTCATTTTTCTTCAATTGCTGTTTCCAGAAGCACCACGAGTAAAAGACGCCCTCCCTTTGTATTGACTAAATACAGATAATTGTCGATTGCTTTTCCCTTTACAAAATCATGGTTTTATTGTCCAGCTTTAAATAAGAAAAAAAAAAAACATTTTCCTCTGGTCATGTTCTTATTCTTAGTTTAAAGTCTCTATTCAACAAGAAGGCAGAGAGGGCTGAGTCGAATACGACAGGAAAGCAATTCAACATCCCAGCTGATGAGCTGACGTGAAGCCGCGGTATTTATAGCGCGTTCCCATAGAATTAGCATCTTCATGTACTGTACCGTAATTCCTTCATCTGTCTCCTGGAACTTATATTTATGGTGGAGTTTTTTTTTTTTTTTCCTCTTCTGCACTTAATTAACAAGCTATATTAGAGGATTTTTAGTTATTATGAAATACGGGCGTTCAATAGCATTCTCTGTTCCTCTTTTTCCCGGAATGTTCTGAGTCTGAAATGAGGGTGGTAGTCTGGCGCATGCCAAAGAGAAAAGTCAGGAGTTCACTGGGCTCCCGGGGCGCTGTGGTTCCCTCTGGCCACGCCCCCCTGCCAAGTGCATTCTCTCTGCTTCCAGAGCCTGGTGGTCATCAGAGTGACTAGTGCCGACCGGCCACCTGACCCAGGAGCCCAGCCCAGTGGTGGCTGACCTCAGTCCTGGTCCAGAGACTGTGGCTCCTCAGCCCTGGCCCCAGAAAGTGGATACAAATGCAGCTGCAGGGAGGGGGGTGCAGGGAGGGGAAATCAGTCCTCTTAAATCCATTCTGAGCCAGGCTAGGTGGCGCACGCCTGTCATCCCAGCGGCTCGGGAGGCAGAGGTGGGAGGATCGCAAGTTCGAGACCAGAGGCAGTCTTTGTAACTTAGCGAGACCCTGTCTCAAAAAGTAAAAGAAAAATGGGCTGGGGGTGCAGCTCAGTGGTCCAGCACTTGCAGAGCATGCAGGCGCGAGGCCCTGGGTTCAAACCCCCGGTACTGCAAAAAAAAAAGGAAAGAAATCCATTCTGAGAAAAGAGGCCCCTTTTTCACATTTCAAAGGCTGGTGTGACAGCCATTCAGAGTGCCGTGAAAAGACATCAGAAATCGGTACAGTGTCCAGGCCTGAGGATCCGTGAGAGTTGAGGCCAGCCTGGTCAACATAGCACGTTCCAGGCCAGCCAGGCTACGCAGTGAGACACTATCTCAAAAGAAGAAAAGACATCAGAGCAAAGATGCAGAAGCAGGCTGTGAGCCGCAGCCAGAAGGTGGGCCGAGGGGAGGCCAAACACCCACCCAGGATGTCGGGCTCTCGCTGTTGAAGCCAGGGCAGGCTCTGGCAAATCAGGCTGGCCAGGGGCCCGAGGGGGTGACAATGCCCTCCCAGACCCACCCCTGGCGCTGGGACGTGGCCATGGGGCAGTCAAGGACCAGGGCTCCAGCTGAGCACATCTGGGCAGCTGGCAGGACTTGGCTCCACAAAGGGGCTCCGGGTGGGACCCACGGACTCGCTTCGCCCGCACAGCCTCTCCTCAGCCCAGCCCGGAGCCTGGCCAGCAAAGCCAGGCCAGGCCTTCCTCAGGATGTCTTTCCAAGTCTGGCCCGAGCTCGGGCCCTGCCCATAACTAACAGCAGCTTTCATCCTCACTGTCGCCTACTGGCTCTGGATCCACAGTGTCCTGCTCCCGCCCCACCTCCGGGTGGCAGCTCGGCCCTCCCCCAGTCAGCCTGCCTCCCCCCTGACCTCCCTGCCCCCTCCAGCTCTCTCCCCTGGTGTTCACACCACAAGCAGATCCTTCAACATGTTCCAAGAATCCAACCACCTCTAAACGCCCTCACAGTCCCTCTGGCCTCCCCTGCCCCATGGCTCCCTTTGCAATGGCCTTGCGCCTCCTTCCAGACTCTGCTGCCACCCACCCGCTCTCTGCCCCCACCGTCGCAGCTGGACCGAGTCTTTCAGGGTAGAAATCTGATTATTTTGTTCATTCACTCGTCTGCTCGAAAGCCCTTCAGGGGTTCCCACCTCTCTCAGCGTGGAAGCCAAGCTTTTCCAGCGCCCACGCAGCCCCTGTCTCTCTGGCCGGCCGCATCTCCCTCCCTCTCTTCTCGCCACCATTCCAGCCCAGCTGTCCTCCTTGCTGTCCCTTGATCATGCCACACACCTGGCCTCAGGACCTCTGCAGGTGCTTATTTCTGCCTGGACCGTATCCCAGACACCCCCAAGCCCGCCCCTGGTGACCTGCTTCCACCCGCCAGGCCTCGCTTCCCAAAGTTCCACAGTTCCCCAAAACAGCGCCACCTGCTGGGGACCAAGCATTCAAACACAAGGGTTGGAAGCCATTTTATCATCCAAACCATGAGGAGCTAGGGAACATTGCGCACCCTCCCACCCCAGCAGTCCCCAGGCACCTGCTGCCTTATTTTTCTTTGAAGCGTTTATTGTCCCATAAGAAATATTTCTCCTGCCACCAGAATGTAAACTCAACTGGGGAAGTGATTGCTTTAAACTTGGTTTTTCATCTTAATGTTTGTTTCATTTTTATCTTCTTTTTTTCTAAGATTATGTCATGACATTTTTCAAAAGCAAAGGAAGTCAAAAGAATTAGACAATGAACGCCCACATACCCACCACCCAGACTCTATAACTCCCAACACGTTGCAACATTTGCCTTTATCCCATAGGTAACCACGTAGCCATCCACCGAGCCACGCGCTTCTGAGACGCATTCAAAGTAAGCTGTAGACATCAGCACGCTTCACCCCTGACACTCAGCATGCAGATCAAAGCTGGAGTTCAATATTTGCCTACAATTCCTTTTCGTTTTTGGAGACAAGACTTACAAGGAGGGAATACAAAAGTCTTAATGGACTGTTCAACAAGTTATGACAAATGCAAATACCTGCTTGATGCAAATCTTTACAAGGATACAGAACACCCCGTTTGTTCAGAAAGTTTCCGCATAGCCTTCTTTATTAATCTCCAGAAAGCAGGGACTGTGTCTGCTTTGCTCATCTGCTGTGTTTCCTGGCACTTGGAAGGGCGTCTGGCACATAACAAGTGCTCCACAAATATTTGTGGGATGAAAGAGTGAACGATCTCATGCAGGAGATTCACAAGAATTGGGGTTTGGGTTGTGTGGGGGCGTTAAAAACGTTCCTGAGATGCCAGCTGGGTCTGAGTCACAAACAAAATGAGCTGCGTCTCCAGACTGCACAGTGAGGGGTGGGAGAGACTCAGTCCAAGGAAGCCTTCCCAGAACCCCACTGCCCCAACTCTCAGGCTATCCCTCCAAGCAGCACAAATAGAAGCAGTACATATGCATAATTGTTGACATGGATGATTGATGTTTTCTCAGTCATAGGCAAACTGTGAAGAAACCCATATTTGGGAAACTATCTCTATCTCGGTTATATACTAAGTAATAAAGAAAAGTGTGCTTGCTCCACAAACAAAGCTGTAAGACAATCTCAACACCATTCCCCATAGATTGCTGTGTCTGAGTCCTAGTGGAGGGAGGCAGGAGGCAGCAGAGGTAACGGCAGTGAGGTTAAACAGCAAACACTCCCCTGTGCACCACACACACTCACATCTCCCTTGAGCACATACACACACACACACACACACACACACACACACACACACACACACCACACCTTGCTTTGCTAGGAAAGGCTGTTTCCTCTGATAACTAGGAAGAAGAGGCGGCACCCACATTGCCATGAATTCAATCAGAAAACTGGAGCAGCAAAAAGGTCCTTCAATCCCCACTACAACCCAGGTCAGAGAAGTTCAGACCCAGAGCAGAAACACACGGACCCAGACAGCAGAGGTGGCCTCTGTGCCAGGAAAGGAAAGAAAGGTCATGGGGGTGCAGTAGGCGGCAGGACCTTTTTGCAGCTGAGGACTTGGGAGGCAGAGGACTCTCGGGGGCTGCCCTATGCAGAGCAGAGGGCCGGGCAGGCCGCGTGCTCATAGCCTGAATGTGAAGCATGGCTGTGCTGGGAACTTGCTCAGTTCAGTGCAGCGGACCGTCACCGGGCAGCTACTTTGGCAGCAGCCCAGCAAGCACCATGTGCCTGGGTCCAGCCTCCAGCAGCTCCTGGTGCCCGCGAGGAGACAGGACAGAGGGCCACAGTGCCATGAGGCCAGCTCAGATGCTCATGGAGCACAAGATGCCATAGTGCGCATTGCCAATGTTTGGATCTGGCCTGGCAGGGTGGGGGGCACCCACCTTCCGGTCCGGCCTGCATGTTCAGAGGGGCGGCGCCACCACGCACACAGATACTAAAAGTAATTCACTCAGGACCTTCAGGTGAGGGGTGAAGACTCCTGTGGCCCACAAGACACCTGCGGAGATGGGAGAAAGGAAAGGCCTCCGGTGCCTTTGCCTTGCACAGACAAACACAGCTCTTTATTTCTCTGCCTTTTATCAGGACGGAGAGAAAAACCAAAGCGTACAGCTTTAAGTGCTAGCAGCTCTTATACAGCCTCAAGGGAGATGCTTCCATGTTGGTGGTCTCGGTGGAGAGCAAGTTCTTTCCTTGTTGATGGTCGCAGTGGGAGAGCATTCTTTCCTCACTGAAGGTTGGAAGGTCTGGGCAAGAGAGCAGAGAGGGCCGTTTCCTCATCGGTGGTCTGGGTGAAAAGGGGTCTTTCCTTATTGGTGGTCCAAGGTCCGGGCGAAAAAGGGTAGAGCTGCTGCAGTGCAGCTCCTTATATAGCTCACACACGGAATGGCCTGAGCCAATCAGCTTTGAGTCCAATTGTCCAATCAGGTTCGGGGGATTTGTGAAGGGTTTTGTACAAACGTCCAACCAAGTTACTTTCATTTTCCCTAGATTTCTAATTTACAAACCAGATCTTCAAAAGCCGTTTTTCCCAGTTTTGGGGTTTTTGCCAATTTCCTCCCAATTTCTCCTATAGCAGGGGTGGCACGGGGCGGGATGCTGGGAAGAGGATTAGCAAGCATGGCTGCATAGGGCCACCTGAGGTAGACCCAAAGCACCCCTTTGTCAGGAAGTGGCTCTCCTGATGGTCTGTGTGGGTTGATGCGGCCCCAACTGGCAGATGTCCCGGGGCATGACCCGCAGGTGAGAGTGTCCCAGCCCCACCATGGGATGGGCTCAGGGCTGTGCTCAGCCCCATTAGCCAACTGGCCAAAGACAACTTCCAGGCCAGTGTCAGACAGGGTGTGCTCCACAGACAGCAGCAATCCAGAGCTAGGACTGGGGTGACAGAAGACGTCAGAATTTCTAACGGGGAGAAGGTGGGCTGTGTTGGGATTTTTAAAATGCACTCCATAACTAGGGTCCCTCATACTGGCCTGAGGGACTGACCTCTAGGTGACCCCAGGGCCACATCCCACTCACTCACTCCTACCCTTCCCATCAAGTGAACAAAGATGGCCCCTGACCAGCCTGACCAGCCCCAACCACCTCAATTTTGATTGGCTACTCCTAGCACCCCAGTTAAATAACTGCTCCTACCTGGCAGGTATGATGGTTTACCTGCTGTACCTGTCAGGAATGTGCCCTGATTGACTAACCCCAGTACATGCCCCCCTCTGGGACCCTATATAAGCAGGGCTCCCGGACCCCCTTACCCCCTCCACTGTTCTCCATCCTTCAACTGCTGTCTGGACCCCATCACCTCGATCCAGCACTCCCCAATCCAGCGGAAGATCTCCAAGCAAGCCGACGCGTCAAGACCAGGGGCCTCGAAGCACTGAAGGCTACAAGCAAGCCATGAAGAGCCCCCCAATTCCTCCCATCCTTGGGAAGGAGGGAGGCAGAGAAGGCGAGCTGGGAGAGTCAACACCACTGGACCTCCAGCCCAGCGGAACACCAGCTTCTTGTAGCTGTGCCTTTAAGGCTGAGCTGTACCATCAGTGAGCCTGCAGCATTCTATGCTGCAGGCTTAGAGCTAGCACTTGAGCACTTGACAGGGGATGCTTGCTGGTTGTACCCCACTTGGGGAGTAACCCAATAAACCTTCCCTCTCCTGTTTCCTGCAGAAGGTCTCCTGAGGTCTTTCTTTGGCACCTCTGGCCACCACACCAACCTGGTCTGGTGGGTCCCTGATACCCACTTGGTGTCAGGGCAAGGCTCTGACCTCTGCTGGGACTGAGTTGAACCCGGACAGGGCTGCAGGTGCAAATGGTGACTGTCATGGCTGCCCTCGACAGACCCTCCTCTGAGGGATCTCAGCACCAAGGGACAGAGGAATGAGAGCTTCCTCCGTGAGCGAGAAGTGGTGGGCTGGGGACAGTCTGTCACAGGCTGTGGGCTCCTTGTGCCCTTGTCCTTACCCCATGTCCTGCCCTGCTCTACGGCCCTGCCTGCACCTGCACCCCTCAGATGGAGCCATCACCTCCGACCTCTGACCTTCCAGTCCTCCTCACGCTCCCTCCAGACAAACGGAATCAGCATGGCTGTGGTGATCAGATGGGCATCCTGCTTGAAAAGGGGGCTCTGGATGGACTCTCTGAGACAGTTGCAGTCCCTCGGCCTGGCTCCCCATGACCCCACGTCAGGCCTCATCTGCCACGACACCTTCCACGCACACCCTGGCTTCTCTCAGGGACCGATGAGCCCCGCCTGCTCAGAGTTTCTTGCAGCGCCCCCTGGGAAGCCACCCTGTCCTAAAGGCCTGCTGGGAGTTGGCCCTCCCGCAGCGGGCAGCCACCCCCACCTAGGCACGCGTCCTGTTTGTTCTTGGAGCACAGCGACCTCTACTCTGTGACTTGCCTTCCTCCTGGAGTCCCCTGGTACTGCTTCCCGCTCAGCCTCTCTCAGCTACTTAGGAAACGTTTGCTGGTTCGATAACCCTCCTTCGCCCTTCGGGCCCTCACGCTCCTGGCGCAGCTGACCTGGCTTGGGATTCGCCTTCCCTGAGGGTCAGCCCCAAGCCTCCCTTTGCACATGGGCGGAGACCCTGGAGGTGAGTGAGCCTGTCACAGTGGGGGTCCTGCAGGCCATGGCACGAGGCAGCTTCCTCTTCCCCGCTACCCTCCGGGGTCCAAGCATCATCCAGGACCCAGGCAGGCCCTGTCCTAGCTGATGCTTCCATCTGAGGTTGGTCCTTACGAGAATGTCTCCGCCAACCCCATCCTCCCCTGCGCTACCCCTGCACCTCTCTGGAGGTCAGCTCCTCGAGGGCACTTGGCCCGCCCTCGCCTCCCTGGCCTCTCTATCCTCTGACTCGGGACGCACGAGTTCGTGGTCCTGCTCACATCATGGATACGTGTAGGAGTCCAGCTTCTCGCTAGCTCCACAACGCCAGGATCTGCCTCTTTCCTAGAGGCTTTTATGCCGCCCTCAGTACTTGACATGTGTGAGTGTGTGAGTGTGTGAGTGTGTGTGTGTGTGTGTGTGTGTGTGTGTGTGTACGTGCATGTGGGCTTCAGAGGCAGGGCTCGAAACAATACAGCTGCGGGATTTCAGGTCCACGTTGAACTCAGTTATTTTCTTGAATGGCAGCAGGCTCTGGAGAAAAGAGCTGAGCTGCGCGTGCTCCATCTGGAGACAGCCTCCCGTGGTCATTGCAGCTGGGCAGAGAGGGAACCCCCCCCCCCCGGGGTGGCCCACACCCCACGGTCACCCCCTGCTCCAAGGGAAAGCCATCGTTTACGTTTGGTAAAATGACATCCCATTAAATGAATGTTGCTAATTTGAATTTTATTGATTCCGTAGTCTGCTAGTCTATCATTTGTCCATCTCTTTTGCTTTGATAGTCATACGAGAGCCATCATCAGAAAGATTTTACTGCAGCTTTTATGTGGGCACACATTTAAATGGCATTATAGTAGAAATTACTTGAGTCAACAGAGAGGCAGGAGTTCTTTAATCCCAGAGACTAGGAAGCGGGGCAGAAGGGTCAGGAGTTCGAGGCCAGAAGCAGCCTGCGTAACTTACCGCGATCCTGTCTCAAGGTAAAAAGTAAAAAAGGGGTTGAGGGTGAAGCTCAGTGGTAAAGCACTTACAGAGTATGTGCAAGGCCGTGGGTTCAAGCTCTCAGTACTGCAAAAAAATAATAAAATAAAGTAGAGAGAGAGAGAGAGACAGACAGACAGACAGACAGAGAGAATATATATATTATATATATACTTTATATGTATACTTTGTATATATGCATATATATATATATATATATATATATATATATATATATATATATATTGTTGTTAGGTGCCATTGATTCGGTATCCGACTCATAGCAACCCTACATACAACGGGGGAAACATCATCATCAGTGCTCCTCTGCTGTTCACAGGGTTTTCAATGGCAGATTGATTTTGGGAGTGGATTGCCAGGTCTGTCTCCCAAGCCTACAGCACCTGGTCTTCCCAGGCAGTCTCCCATCCAAGGACTAGCCAGGCCTGACCCTGCTTAGCTTGCAAGATCTGATGGGATCTGATGCCACAGGGCTACCGCTGCAGGCTATATATATATACTTTATATACATATACTTTATATATATATATATGGGGATCCACACATGGCTCAGGTTGGAAAACTTTGGTGTGAGGTTTCCCAGGAGAGCTTTATAAGTGTTCAACTCCTTCTCCCTGAGCGCTCTACGGTAGGTCTCCCAGTAGGTCTGCCAGGCTGCCCCCAGTGCCATTCAGCACACATGGGGTGTGCAGAAGGTGGCAAACATCACCCTCAGAATCCCCCAAGCAGAGGCCACTGGGACCCTGGACTCAGCTTCTGCCCAGTTATAAACGAATGGGACAGAATTGCTGGCTGGGAATGTGAGTGAGAGAAACCTTCCGAGGCCAGTGTGGTGGTCCATCTTCAGGAGAACTCAGACAGCAAGAGCCCAGGGCAGATGCTATCCTGCAGGGAGCCGGTGCCCCTCCTAACCCTGGGGCCCACCCTTCTCCATATCCACAGCAATAACAAGGACAACCACACCAAGGAGATAAGGAGTCACCACTCGGAGTTATTAAAGCTCTGCGTGCAGTGCCCAGTTCATAAGCCAGCACCGCAGAGCCCATTCGCTCATCACTTCACTGGGCCTTATATTCTAATTGATGTGAGGATAGAGTGCAAAGCCAATAAGAAAATCACAGCAAATGCCTCAGCGAGGCAATTAGAACCATGGCTGTCACCCACAGGCCTGGGAAAGTCAGGCATTGTTTAATTGGCCACAATGCTTACCTGAGAATTTACTTTTCATGACCTGCGTGGGGTCTGGGGTTTAGCTCAGTTGGTAGAGTGCTGCTCTGCACTCTCTGAGGCCCTGGGCTCGATCCCCAGCACCGCAACAATGGGAAAAGGACCTGGCAGCCCACTCCCGAAACAATTCTGAAACAACCAGCTGTGAAAACCCTTATGAATAGGACAGATGCACTGACACAGTGCCAGGCATGGTACAGTGTCGGGGAGTGCTTTGCTCTGTTGTACATAGGGTCGCTGTGAGTCGGACACTGACTCCACGGCACCTAACAACAGCCCTGAACAAGAGAAGACTTCAGGTCGCAGCACCAAAGCAAGTGCACGTCCTTATCTCCAGCTGTCAGGCCTAAGGCCAAACCCAGAGCCCCCTACCCCCTACCAGCCTAATACAGGATCCGGAGCAAGACGCGAGGGGCCCCCTACACCCCACACCCCACGGGGCTCTCAGTGATTCTGGAAGAGCACCAGGGCCCAAGTCCATTGCTGAGGGCCACCATGTTTATAGAGGCAGACTGCTTGGTTTCTTCTATGACCACAGACCTCTTACACCCTGATTTCTCATAAGAATAGACCCTGTCAGTGGTTTTGTCTGCCTGGCTCTGCCAGAACCTAACCTGGAGAACCTGCTGGCTGGAGCAGACTTGCTGGGGCTACTAGGAGTGTGGGGCACGCACCTCCCAGTCCAGCCCGGATGTTCGGATGGGCAGCACCACCATGCACACAGATACTAAACACAATTCACTCGGGACCCTTGGGTGAGGGGCGAGGACTCCTGTGGCCCTCGGGATGCCGGCAGAGATGGGAGAAAGGAAAAGCCTCGGGTGCTTTGACCTACCCGGGGCAAACACCCGTGTTGATGGTCTCTGTGGTCACAAGGAGAGAGCTCTTGCTTCCTCAGTGATCAGATGGAGAGCAAGTTCTTTCCTTGTTGATGGTCGCAACAGGAGAGCATTCTTTCCTCACCGAAGGTCTGGGTGAAAAAAGGGGAAGTTGTTTCCTTGCTGATGGTCTGGGCAAGAAAAAGGATTGAGCTGCCACAGTGCAGCTCCTTATATAGCTCGCCCATGGAATGATCTGAGCCAATCAGCTTTGAGTCCAATTGTCCAATCAGGTTTGGGGGATTTGTGAAGGGTTTTGTACAAACGTCCAACCAAGTTACCTTTATTTACCCTAGATTTAGCCATTTTCCCCATTTTGGGGTTTTGGCCAATTTCCTCCCAATTTCTCCCTACACCAGGACAAGGGCACTTTGCCATCTCCAGATTCCTCATCACCTTCCCCACTGTGGGGATCATGGAATCACTCCCTGGAAATACAGGAAATTCTCCCACCCTTCAGTTATTGGCCTTTACCAGGTTATCGAACCCTAAAGATCAGTCCATAAGGCTACTTGTCACAGAGACCCCTCTGCTCAGGGGACAGGTAGAGACCAGGGCAGAGCCTCTCCTGCCCCTCCCTCTCCTTCCTGTCCATCTTCCTTCAGTTGTTTCTGTGTAGGAGCTCAGCCCTCCCTCCTACTTTTCAAACTAAGACAGCGTGAAAATCTTTAATTCAAGCTATAAAAGTGAGATTCTCTCTGCCTCTATCATTCTACCTAAAAATGATACCATAATTTGAAGCACACAATGAAATGTGATCTTTCCTTTTTAGCACTCAAGGTTCATTTTCAGAGAAAGCCAATGGCTGGTGAATTGGATTTTGTTTTTTTGCCAATTATACATTTTGCCTCGGAAGTTGCCTGGAATGCAAAAAAGAAGTGAGAGTGCCCACACTTTGAAGCTGAATCACCTTCAGAGCTGGCATTGGATCCCCTGTGCTCATAACCCTAGTCTTGAGACAAATGCTGTAGTCATTAACGAGAGTGCATATGACAGGCTGGAGTTATGACTTGCATTTGCTCACCACAGTAAAGAATGTCCTCCATTAATGACAACAGCTGTCGGTTTAATAACCCCAGAAAAGATCATTAAAATCCTTCACATTTCCCAGAAACAGATGGAAGAATTGCAAAAAGGTTCAAGCATATGGGGAAACATATTGGACTTGGCAGCTCCAAAGAATAGCCAGAGATGCAATACTCTCACTGGCTGTTCCACTCGGCGTTGCCTGTGTGCCCAAAGGGGGAAGGTGCACCCGAGCCTTGTGGGAGACATGGAAACGATGTGAGTAGCAGAGTTGAGGCAGGCAGGCCCTCAGGGTGCCAGGCCAGGCTGGAAAGACGGCCACATGAGCTGGAGGCTCCTGTGAAGGCCCAAGGTGTAGCTGGTATCAGCAGCCATCGGCCACACTTGCTGTCCCAGTGACTCCTAGTGGTTGCATCCATTAGCAGAATAAGCAACACATTCACCTCCCCATGCATGCGCTTTCTGATCGCAGCACACTTACTCCAAGGCATGCAGACATACCCGGTTTGGCAATGGTCAGCCCAAACCCTTGCAGCCCTTGCAGGTACACTCCTGATACCGCTGACAAGGCTTCCCATAACCAAAGCCTGCCGCTGATCTTCAGTTCCACGTCAGCAGTACCTGTCCACTCACTGTTCATGCACGCAGGTACAAGAGAGCTCTTTTAGAGCACGGAGTGACTGGTCTCATAATTCAGATCTGACTCTATCCACAGAGAGGGGGAAGCATAGCCAAAGAGGAAAAATAGAGTTAGCAAAACATTACATCAAAAAGAAAAAAAAAATGGCCACAGGGCCTGGTAGTTTTACTGGTGACTGATTTTCCAGGAGACATTAATCCCCATGTTATATAAACTGCTCCCATGTGTAGACGAGTACAGAAAGCTAAGCTATGCATCCTATGGAAGAATCATAGTCTTGATAACACTTCACATAGCATAAAAAGAAAACTAAAGATCAAGTTCACTTAGGAACACAGAATTAAATCCCTACATAAATAGCAGCAAGACACATTTAAAACTATATTAACAAATAAAAATAGAGATTATTCCAGGTTCTTAAGAATAGTTAAATGTTACAGAAACAATTAATAGAGAACACATATTATTGGATGGAAATATTAATACTGAAAATATTCTATTATTCTCAAATAAGTTTATTGGTGTTTTATGTTGAATTATGACCTACCCAAAAAAATATGGTGCAGTTCTGACCCCTAGTACCTCAGAATGTGACCTTCTTCAGAAATAGGAATGTTGAAGATATAATTAGTTACGATGAGGTCACATTGGACAAGAGGGGGCACCTCATCCAATATGGCAGGTGACCTTAGAAGACATGGAAACCATGACTTCCATGAGAAGACATGGAAACCCAGGAAGAAGACCTTGGCAGGTCAGAGAACTGCCAGAAGCTATGAAGAGACAAGGGGATTCCCCTGCAGGTTTCCAGTGTAAAACGTGTGAAAGCTTCCAACCCCTTGATTTCAGACTTCTAGACTTCAGGACTCTGGGGAAACACACTTGAATTGTTTTAAGGTGACCTCCTTGTGAGACTTTGTTACCACCACCCTAGGAAATAAATAAGACTGTTGAACATAGGATCCAGCAAACTACAATCGGAGGACCCAAATCCAGCCCATAGTCGATTTTTCTACAGCCTATGAACGAAGAATCTTTAAAAATATTTTACACTTTAAACATTAAAAAAGGAGGAAAGGAAGAAGGAGAGGAGGAAGAGAAGGAATAGAGGCTCTGTGTGGTCCATGAAGCCTAAAATATTTCCTATTTGTCCAATTATTTTACAAAAGTTCACTCACTTTCTAGTTTAATGCTATGGATGAAATTTAACTGATCTGGAAGAAGAAACAGGTAAAATTTTTAGCGAAGAAAATTTTGGGTAAAAAAAGAATAAGGAGAGATTACACTAGGAGTTGTTGTAGTTAACATAATTAAAATAGGGGGCTGGGGTTTAGCTCACTGCGTAGAGTGCCACTCTGCGCTCTCTGAGGCCCTGGGTTCGATCCCCAACATAGCAATAATGGGTGAAGGATGAGGCAATCCACTCCCGAAGCAACTCCGAGAAACTCAGCCATTGAAAACCCTATGAGGATTGCTATGAGTTGAACGACAGTCCATGGCACCTAACAACAAAAACAATAATTAAAATAGGAGGGGTCCTGGAGATAGTACTGGCAGATGGATCAATGAAATAAGATGCATTACCCTTAAATGGCCTAGTTCATAATAAAAAATTAATATATGTTATCAGAAGTATCAAAACTTAAAGGAATAGATTTTTTTAATATTGCAGAAAATTAGAAATTATTAGATCACTATATCATACCAAGCCTGCAGCCCTACTCTGTGGCATCTGATCCCATGAGATCTCAGAAGCTAAGCAGGGTTAGACCTGGTTAGTACTTGGAAGAGAGACCCCCTGGGAACACCAGGTGCTGTATGCCTGGGAGAAGGACCTGGGAACGCCCCCACACACACACGCATAAAAAAAGAATCAGCCATTGAAAACTCTATGAAGAGCAGAGAAGCACTGACAATACTGTTTCACCTGTAAGGTCACTATAAGTCGGACACCGACTCAATGGCACCTAATAACAACAACATATCACACCATATATTAGAATAAAATCTAGGCTAACTTAAAAAAACTAAATGTAAAAAAGAAAAAAAAACCTTTAACAAAATCTGGAAGAGAATATATGTAAATATTTAACTAATTGCTGAGTAGGGGAGAATTTTTCAAGCATAAAACAATGGATGAAAATGGTAAAGGAAAAGAGCCATGGATTTGATGATAATACTTTCAAACTCTTGCACCTCAGAAGAATCACAAACAAAACGAAAAAGCAAATAACAAGCTAAGAAAAATGTTTAACATAATTATGACAGACAAAGGATTAATAACCATCATTAATAACAAAAGATTAATAAGAAATCACTAATATGCTAACAGAAAAATAGGCAACAGAAATGCTCCAACAGCTGGTGAGGGATACATAAGCAATAATCAACTTCCTTCATAATAAAAACAGGATGTACCTTTTAAAATGAGACACCATATTTTTGGGGGGGATTATTTTGTAGTTTTAAAATTTTTTAAATTTGTTTCTAATTGACACATAGCAGTTGCGCATATTTCTGGGGTATCCATTCTTGTACACATTGTGTAATAATCAAATTTGGCATAGCCATCACTTCATGTATCATTTCTTTGTGGTGAGAACATTGAAAATCCTCTCTTTTAACTATTTTGAACTACCCAATAGAATAGTAATCTTTTGATGAGGCAAATTCAAAAGGGTCTGAGCCTGCCGCGTTGGGCAGAGTCCTGTTAAGGATTTTCTTGTCCAGACCACAGAAGCCCGTGGAAACTATGTTAACAAATAAAAATAGAGATTATCCCAGGTTTTTAAGAATGGTTAAATGTTACAAAAACAATCAATAGAGAACACGTATTATTGGATGGAAATATTAATACTGAAAATATTCTATTATTCTCAAATAAGTTTATCTGGGCAGTAGTGTTCCAATATTGACTGCTTTGTCACACCATATGCTTCTGTAACGAGAGTGAGGTCACATGCACTGCACCCTGGTCCATTGGTTCCTATGCAATGCTTTCCCCGAGGTCGCCCTCCTAAGCCACCAAGACTAGCAGCTGAACCCCAAGTTCACTCCCACAGCTGAGCTCAGGAAGTCCCATGCCGGGGGCACACAGTTCCTACCCACCGCTCACCCAGGGTGTCCTTCTTCTCGTCCAGGTTTGGCCGCTTGTTCTGCCTGGAAAGCGCATATTACTTCCAGTGTCTCGCATGCACTTATTATGTACCATCTGCATGCATCTGCCCCGTCTTTGTGCATCTTTGTTCATACTGAGCAGCTCATCGCCAGCCTCCCTTGCACCCCTTTCCAGCAAGCAATCTTCAGAGTAAAAGCCCAGTATTTATTGGCACAGCCACTCAATTTACTGGGGATACAATTAATCTTTAAATAACATTTTTATTAGGATTTTTACTTTTTATTCGTGTTGCGGTCACAACATAACAAATGTTGAGTGATTTGCCTCAAACGTATTTTTCCCATAAGTCATGCTATTTGTACTGCACAATTTTGTACAACACAATATTTTTAGCATTTTATGACATACACACATATATATCACATTATGATACAATATCTTTATATGACTTTCAAACACCTAAAAAATGAACCAGCAATTCCATTTACAATAATATATACATAGGAAAAAAATCAGAGGTACACACAAAAATTTATACACAAATATATTTATCAAAGAGTTATTTATTACCCTGAAAAATTGGAGAACATCCAAACACATATACAATTGAATACCTAATATTCTATGTACACAATGGAATCTATGAGCCATTAAAAAATAATAAAAATAATCATTTCAAAGAATACTTAGAGCAAGAAAGTGTTTCATAATAGATCATTAGCCTGCAGCGGTAGCCCTGTGGCATCCAATCCCGTCAGATCTCGGAAGCTAAGCAGGGTCAGGCCTGGTTAGTACCTGGATGGGAGACCGCCGGGAACACCAGAAGCTGTAGGCTTGGGAGAAGGACCTGGCAACCCCCTCCCAAAAATCAATCTGCCATTGAAAACCCTATGAACAGCAGAGAAGCACTGACAATAGTGTTTCCCCTGTTGTACAGAGAGTTGCTATGAGTTGGATACCGACTCCACGGCACCTAACAACAACAACAACAATAGATCATTAAGTGGAAAAAAGCAGTTTATAAAAACAATGCCACAGAATATCATCCTAATTTTATAACACAAATTATTGTATTTATGTACTTCCTATTTTACATATTGTTGTTGTTGTTGTTGTTAGGTGCCATCAAGTCGGTATCTGACTCATAGCGACCCTCTGTACAACAAGGGAAACACTATTGTCAGTGCTTCTCTGCTGTTCATAGGGTTTTCAATGGCAGATTGATTTTTGGAAGTGGGTTCCTGGGTCCTTCTCCCAAGCCTACAGCACCTGATGTTCCCAGGTGGTCTCCCATCCAGGTACTAACCAGGCCCGGCCCTGCTTAGCTTCTGAGATCTGATGCCACAAGGCTAAGGCTGCAGGCTATATTTACATATGGGAATACATGACTATATACCACAAAATGTAAATAATGGTTATAAGTATTAACAGGTTGGCTTATGGGTAAACATTAATTAGCTCCTTGGGTTTTTCTACATTTTCTAATTCTCTTATCACAAACCTATAATACTTTTATAAGTAAAAGAAAAATGAGCCAAGATGGTGGCATGTACCTGTAATCCCAGTACTTGGGAGGCTGAAACAGGAGGATTAGCGTGAATTTGAGGCCAGCCAGGCCTGTTACATAGCGAGTTCCAGGCCAGCTTGAGCCACATAGCGAGACCCTGTCTCAATAAGAAAAGCAACTTTTTTTCTTTTTAAAGATAAATGGAATGGGTGCTTCAAGGTAGAAGAAGGAAGGTAGAAAGGAAATATCAGGGAGAAGGGGAATGAAGACCAGGGAGAATAATTTGAATCCTGGGGTCATCTCTCCAGAGACCCAAAGGTGGCAGGCAGAAATCCTCTGGGTGGTGGAAATCTCGGTCACTGCCACCTCTGTGCTGCCTCTCCTGAGCGCCGAGGCCTGGGCATCCTCTTCCCGCCCTGGCCACAGAGTGGGCTCTCTGCCCCTCCAACTCTGCTTGCCCGCCACCCTCTTTTCGGCTCAGGCCAAGCTCTTCAATCCCTTCAAACCCAAATTAGCTCAGCTACAGCCCCAGAGCCTGCAGCGGTAGCCCTGTGGCATCCGATCCCATCAGATCTCGGAAGCTAAGCAGGGTCGGGCCTGGTTAGTACCTGGATGGGAGACCACCTGGGAACACCAGAAGCTGTAGGCTTGGGAGAAGGACTCCCAGTCCCACTCCCAAAAATCAATCTGCCGTTGAAAACTCTACGAACAGCAGAGAAGCACTGACAATAGTGTTTCGCCTGCTGAACAGAGGGTCGCCATGAGTCGGATACCGACTCGACGGCACCTAACAACAACAACAACAGCCCCAGAGCTGAGAGCACCACCGAACCGGTTCCCCAGGCTGCAGGCGACCGAGGCCGGCCGCCAGCACCCCTAGAGGAGTCCATCCCCCGCCTTCCCCCTGCACTTCTCTGTCATTCAGAGAAGAGACTGATGGCCCAGGTCCACGTGGGCGCTGACCCAGCCCCCAGGAGTGGATTAAGACCGCCAGGAAGACCCACCACACCTGAAAGTGTCTGCGGCTGGTGGATGGCTGGCTGGAGGTCATTCGGGTGACCACCTCCACCTACGACCTCACGGGAAACGGCTCGGGGATCCCCTATGCTCTGCTCCCACCCCCACGCCTTGGCCCGACACAGCGCCCCCCACCACACCCAAAGGGGAAGAGAAAAATGGAGCTGCTGCGTGGGGAGACACCAACAGCAGGGGGCACAGCGGGGCTCGGGGCCCCAGGAGTCCAAGCCCAGAGGCCACCACAGCTTCTCTGGAGACTCGGGCAGCCGCCTCCAGGGCCACCATCTCAGCCGCGGTCAGAGCCAGGGTAGAGGCCATGGGACTTTTGGTGCAAGGCTGAAGATGAGGAGTGGACCCCATCGCCAAGCTGTACCACCTGGCCAAGGACAGGAAGACAAAGTCCCTGGAGGAGACCTGCCTTTCCCCCTTGCCCGCCAAGAAGTCTGTGATCGTTGGCGTTTTCCTGGGGCGCCTCACTAGGACCAGGTCTGGAAGATCATGTCTGTGTAGAAACACACTCACCCTGGCCAACGGACCAAGTTCAAGCATTGGTCACCACTAAGGAGTATAATGGTCACGTCAGTGCGAGCGCCAAGTCTCCAAATAGGAAGCCGCTGCCATCCAAGGAGCTATCGTCTTGGCCAAGCCCTCTGCTGTCTCTACAGAGGGGCATCCTCGCACCATCCCATGCAAGGTGACAGGATGCTGCAGTCCACTCTGGTGCCTCCTCCCCACCCTGGAAGCCCTGGCACCTCTCAGCTCCTGTGCCACAAAGCGGCTGCTAAAACCCGCTACAGCTTGGCCACAGACTGTACTGCCACCCTTGGCCACATCGACAAGGCCTCCTTTGATGCCATCTCCAAGACCTGCAGCTGCCTGACCCCAATGTCTGGAGACAGACCGTGTTCACCAGGTCCCCCTATCAAGAAGTCACTGACCATCGCATAAAAACCCACACCAGCCTCGGTGCAGAGGACCCAGGCCTCAGCTGTGGCTACAACACAGGGTTTTTATATAAGAAAAACAAAGTCGGGGGCGGTGGCGCACGCCTGTCATCCCAGCAGCTCGGGAGGCAGAGGCAGGAGGATCACAAGTTCAAGACCAGAGGCAGTCTGCATAACTTAGCGAGACCCTGTCTCAAAAAATAAAAAATGGGCTGGGGGTGCAGCTCAGTGGTCCAGCACTTGCACAGCATGCAGGCGCAAAGCCCTGGGTTCAATCCCCAGTACCGCAAAAATAATAATAATAATAAAATAAAGTGAATTCAGCCTGTTAAAAAAAAGAAGAGAAAAGAAAAGAGGAATCCTGAATTGACGCCGATAAAGCTGAGAGTGGTTTTAATAAGAAATGACCTTGAGTTATGAAGAACTTCATAATGGCTGGGTAACAACTGCAGGGCAATGTGATTCCCCTGAAGGCCCTGCCCAGGTGAAGTTACTAAACAGTTGGATAAAATACTTGTGAAATCTGTTTGAACGCATTACAGAACTGGCACAAAAGCAGGAAATCTGTAAAACCCCAAAACAAAGGGAAAGAAGAAGTCTGGAAAGAAAATGAGTGCTAAAACCTTGCTTTTTCCCAGAGGGTTTTTGCCAAACTCCATAGATCTTGGGGGTCCCTCTCCTAAGACCACGAGAGGCGTGAGGGAACGAGCACAGGCTGAGTCCTAGCCTGATGTCTCCAGGACAGAGATGGAATGTGAAACCCTCCTGTGAGGCTCACTGGGGTCACCCATGCCTCAAGAAAACACAAAATAAACCTGGACCCCAAAGGGGACAACAAGGAGATGTACGAGGGATGAGCCAAAGGCATGGAGGACATTTAAACTAAGAAAACTTGATTACAGGGAAAGATACATTGCCGTCACCCCTGTCCGATTCCTCCCACCCTGGCTTTGAGCACATTTGTCCCCTCATCCTCGCCACTGTCTGAAGTGGTTCTGGAAGTCCTCCTTTGGGAGTGGCTTTAGTTGCACGGTCATTGCTGCCTTGACATCCTGAATCTATTCAAAGCGTTTACCTTTCACGGTCATTCTGACTTTGGGGAAGAGCCGGACGTCGCACGGTGCCAGATCCAGTGAATGAGGTGGATGAGGACGCACCACCACGCTTCTTTGACAGAAATCGCCGTGCCAGAGCGTGGTTCGTGGTCCATGATGCAGGCCCACTGTAAGCCACACTTCTCTCAACGCCAGCTCACACCAAACTGCCTGCACCAAACAAGCTGAAACTTGGCACACACCATTACCAAGGATTGACATGCCACGTGGGCTTCCTGTATTGAGGATCTCTGCCTTTCTGTTGGATGGCACATGGTAGCAACATCCACCATACTTTTTTCTTATCACACCTCATACTGCCTTGACCCTGACATTGGTTGAAAGGGGAAAACTTATGGTGAACACAGCCCATCTCCACACAACTTTGAGATCCAAATTACACTGTGGGTATGGTCCAAACCCTGAGGTAGTTCTCCCAGGCCATTTGCCTCGGAAACAAATACACATTGTGTCTGGAGACCCTCAACTCCACACAAGGCCCCAAGCATCCTCACACATAGAGTGCCAAGGAGAATAAGTAGCTCGCATCTCAAATATAAAACACACAGAGAAATAAACTATCACGAGTGATTACTCATAGGGGAAAACACTATAGATTAGCAGAACGTTGGATGTTGGAATTTTCAGATATAGAATAAAATAAACACATAAATACAAAGGGAAAAAAAAGAAACTTGAAAATGAACCAAATAGAACGTATAGAAGTAAAATGACAATAACTAAAGTTAAAAATCCAGTAAGCATCTTAACTAGCAGATTAAACACCTGTGAAAGCAAACAAGCTAAACGAAAGGGTCTGAAGAAATTATCTAGATGTAGCCAAGGACCAAAAGATGGACTATGAAAGTGAGGTTAAACAAGGAAAGGATGTGGGGTTCTTATAAAATTATCATCAGAGTTCCAAAGGAAAATAAGAGACAGAATGAGCCGAAAATATGGAAAGAAATAATAGCCAAGAGTTTCCCAGAACTATTGAAAGATACCATTTCTCAGTTAATGAAAAATCTGTCACTTTTCAGGGTGGTCACCACGCACAGCCAGGAACCTGGTGCGTTGGGGTGAGGCTGGGGCCCCTTTGTCTCGGCCAGGCTGCTCCTCTCTCCTTCAGCCTCATGGGGCTCTGCGACAGCCCCTGCGGCCCCCTGTCTGAGCTCAGCTCAGAAAATGTACGTGGCAGAGCGCGTGTTTGCTGAAGGTCTGCCCCTCTGCTGGCCTGGGAGGGCCACCAAGATGGGCTGGTCTGTCTCACTCAGCTCAGTGTCCCGATCGCCCAGCCTCTCGGCTGGCACTGAACAGGTGTTGAGTAAACCACGGGGATGGCCACAGGAAATGCCACAGCAGGACAGGCCACGGCTCCAGGCGCAGCACACACCTCCACACAGACTCCTGTGTCTGTCCACGTGCTCGGACTCACAGCCACCAGCAAGTCTGGAGGGTGGCCCTGGGTCACAGGCAGCCACCCTGAGCAGAACGGTTCTCAAGTCAGAGAAAGGCCTGGGGCTGAGGAAGGACGGGGAGGCAGGTTTCCAACCCCGGAAGTAGACGTAGAAGCACAGAGGCGTCCCACAGAGGAGCCCGGACTTCCTGTGGAAGGGGAGCTGCTGGCACTCTGGGAAGATCGTCATGGTGACCACTGAGGGCAGGTGTCCTGAAAGCAGTGGTCGTGGGGGCTGCTACAAGGACCAGTTGTGAGACGACCCGGCTTGAGCCACGTGTGGCTGGAGAGCAGAGGCCACGTGGCCCCTCTGCCCCTCAATGGAAGAGCAAAGCTGGCCGCTAGGGCATGCAATACTGTTGCTCATGCAAGGTCCAGGTTTTCACAGCTCCCAGGAATGTCCCCCTTGGGCCAGGCATCGAGGCTGTCCACGGAGGTGGCCTCATGGCTGCCACCTCCTTCTAGGTTTCTTACTGCCCCGCATGATGGCCTCTGTCCCCACAGCGTTGTATTGGCCCCCCACACACTCATACACCATACCCCAGGTTCTCTGCCTCCTGGGCCTCCTTCTTCCTGCTTACAATGGTGAAAGCCCTGGATTCAGACTTTCTCTGGGCTCTGCCCCTCATTCACTGTGTGACACCAGGTAGATGCCTGCACCTCTCTGAGCCTCATTTTTCTCACTCCCGAAGAGAACAGAATAGCACTTACCTCGAAAGGCTGTGAGATAGAGCAGTCATCCAATGCTCCTCACACCGCTCCAAGCCCTGCCTCAGTGCCCAGCAGTCAGTACAGGGCCAGCCACAGATTTCTCACTTTCAAAGGCCCAGCTGCACACCTCCTCCGGGAAGCATCCCCTGACCATCTGACCAGTATGTCCGTCTCTCCCTACCTGGACTCTCGTAGTCCTGGGGTCAGCGGTGGTGAGAGCTGCTGCCCAGCATGGCCATCTTGCCCGAGGACTTCCCCCTCCTCTCTTGTGAAGCCAGGTCCTTAACTCTCTCTCTTAAAAAAAAGAATTTCACCCAAGACGAGTCCAAGTGAATCAAAGCCAGAGAGATTTTTAAGTAGAGGTAGAAGATGCCACACACTTCCGGGTAAAGCAGGGGCGCTCTGACAGAATGTGTCAGACACATAGGTCAAGACAGTCAAAGCATGCTTATTACAGTCACAAGGAAGTTGTTCTATGTATATGATTATAAACATGGCCCATAATCTTGTTTGTGAGAGTCCCAGAGCACGGGATTAGATGGGAAAGGAAGGTTCAACTCGAAGGTTACGAACATTTTGACCCCAAGCATGGCTGTGTTAACATCTTCATTCCCAGAAATGATGTTTCTATGCAGGCAGTCCCCATGGCAGTTTTCTTCTTTGTTGTTGTTGTTAGGTGCTGTCGAGTCAGTATCTGACTCATAGCAACCCTCTTAGGGTTTTCAATGGCTGGCTGTTTCAGGATTGCCTTGGGAGTGGGTTGCCACAGCCTTCTCCCATTTTGCGGTGCTGGGAATCGAACTCGGGACCACAGAGACTGCAGAGCAGCGCTCTACCAACTGAGCTAAATCCCAGCGCGCCATTTTCTTTAGTTGTGTTGAAATCCTTGATTCTCAGCTGATGAGACTAAAACCAGATCCTGGGGGGAAAGCGCTTTCCTTCCAGTGTCCCCTTAATGTTCCCTGTCTTTCAATCCCGTTTCACTATCAACCACCCCACCTGACTCCTCACTCTCATATTGGGCAATGATTTCTCCTACAAGCTCTCAGTTTCCCCCAGTTCACAGAAAACTTATTCCTCTCCTTCTCACCTGTGGTGTGGGGCGGGGCACACAGCACATGCTCCGTTCAGCAGGCCAATCACAGGGAGCTGCATTCTGTCCTTCATGACAAAGGCCCTAGGAAGCTAGTGAGGACTCTGTTGTTGTTGTTGTTGCTGTTGTTTTGTTGTTCTTAGGTGCCTTCGAGTCAGTGTCCAACACATAGCAACGCCACGTACAACAGGGGAGACACTATTGTCAGTGCTTCTCTGCTATTCACAGGGTTTTCAATGGCTGACTGGTTTTTGGGAGTGAGTTGTCAGGTCCGTCTCCCCAGCCTACAGCACCTGGTGTTCCCAGGTGGTCTCCCATACTCGGACTAACCAGGCCCGACCCCACTTAGCTTCCGAGATCTGCCAGGATCGGGTGCCACAGGGCTACGGCTGCGGGCAGTGAAGGCTCTAGCCGACCGGAGCTGACAGAGAGTCACCTTGGAGAACCCTGAGCCACAGTCCATGACGTTCCCAGTCTGCTTCCTTCCTCCTTTCTCGGCTGAGCCCCGTGGAATAGCGACGAGTATGCTGGAGCCGTGCGTATTAATCACCTTAAAAGCAAACATTCATCTTGGTGCGGGATTTTTACTCTTCCCTTCTAATAATGGATTAGAGGACCGAGATATTAATGGGGCAGATCATTTACGTTTTGCCCAAGCAGAAAACATAAGCCGCCAGGCCCTGTGGCAGCAGCCCTTTCCCACAGAGTGAGAGACAGACCGAACACGTTGCCGTGACTAACACACGCACGCACGCACTCACGCACGCACGCACGTGGGTTTGCTGATACACAACAGTTCGCAAACACTTTGCCGCAAACGCGAGATGATTTCTGTGCACAAGTCATCACTCACCCCCTGGGGGTTTTCCTGCTCCTCTTCGCCATCCCATTGCCCAGGACAATTAGGCGGCAAAGCCCTCGCAGTGGTGCCCTGCATGCCTGACACAAGCTCAGACCTCAGTCCCGGGCAAATCAGGCCACCAAGAAGCATCGAGCTGGGCCAAGGACATTCACCCTCTTTCCCCCGCTCTCTCCTAAGAGGGATTCTGAGGACAGGCTTCCTGAGAGAAGAAGCCAGAGGAAAATCTCCTCATCTTCAACCTCTTGATTGGATCACGCATGAACAATCAGGCACAGTGGATGGTACGAGGGCCCAGCTGGTGAGGAAGCAGTGACAACAGGCCAGGCCACAGAGAAGACGCAGAATGACTTGTTCCCACAGCGACACCAACATACTGCGTGAACCTCACCAATTCCTTAGCTTCCTCTGGGCTTCCCAGGCCCCATTAGTGCAACGAAAGTCTTGCTTTTGATCACTCTAAATTCTGCCACTGTGAGTCAACAACTCCTGGGCACCACGGGACAGGCGCATCAATAATTAAAGCTGCTGGGCGTGGTGGTGCACACCTGTCATCCCAGTGACTCGGGAGGCTGAGGCAGGAGGATCACAGGCTCAGGGTCAAGGGAGCCTGTGCAATTGAGTGAGGCCCTATCTTAAAACATTGGCCCTGCAGCCATAGCCCTGTGGCATCCGATCCCGTCAGATCTCGGAAGCTAAGCAGGGTCGGGCCTGGTTAGTACTTGGATAGGAGACCGCCTGGGAACACCAGGTGCTGTAGGCTTGGGAGACGGACCCGGCAACCCACTCCCAAAAAACAATCAGCCATTGAAAACCCTGTGAATAGCAGAGAAGCACTGATAATAGTGTCTCCCCTGTTGTATGTAGGGTCGCTATGAGTCGATGGCACCTAACAACAAACAACATCTTAAAACATAAAAAATTGTTTTCAGGAAGGGCTGAGGGGAAGCTCAGTGGTGGTAGTCTTTGCCTAGCATGCAGAAAGCCCTGGGTTCAACCCACCAGTACTGCAAAAAATTTAAATTTAAAATATGTATCTATTAGAGCTGAGCAGTTAAAATTAGCAAGTATGCTCTGCTCCCAGTTCAGCAGCCTACTGAGCATGCTCAGGTCCCAGGTGAGCGACCCACTGAATACACTCGATATCCAGCTGAGCTACCTTCAGAGCGTGCTCAGTCCCCAGGGGAGTTGCCCTCTGAGAATCTCAATCCCCAGGTGAGCCAACCTCTCACTTAGCTTGCTTAATCCCCAAGTGTGCTGCACCCTGAGTAGGCTTAGTCCCCAGGTGAGTTAGAAATGGAATTTGCTCACCCCTGAGCTACGCACTGAGCATGCTCAGCCCCCAGGTGATCGACACACTCGCCATGCTCAGTCCCCAGGTGAGAGACCTACTGAGCATGCTCGGTCCCCTGGTGTGCTACACACTGCACATGCACACAGAGCATGCTTAGTGGCAAGGCAGTCAATTCCCTCATCTAGGGTGCTAGAGGAGGCTTTGTGTCGCAGACCATACGCAGTTCTAAAGGAAGGTGGCACTAGGTCCATTGAAGCCCAGGGCAGTGACAGCCTGCATGGTGTTAAAAGCTTATCCTCTCTCCTTGAGCTCTCCACAAATAGGATGGACACACAATAGGTCTACAAGAAATAGTTGAATTAAAAAGTCAAGCAATCTTAGACTCGGCTCCCTGTGTTCATCTGCTGGTTTAGGTAGAGCTAATTTAACAAAAAGATCTCTTTAGAGTATTGAAAAGCAAAGATGTCACATTGAAGACGAAGGTGCGTCTGACTCATGCCATGGTATTTTCAGTGGCATCATATGGTTGTGAAAGCTGGACATTGAACAAGAGAGACAGAAAAAGAATTGATGCTTTTGAATTGTGGTGCTGGAGACGTTTATTGAATATACCATGGACTGCCAAAAGAACCAACAAATCTGTCCTAGAAGAAGAACAACCAGAGTGCTCCTTGGAAGCAAAAATGGCCAAACTGCGTCTTACATATTTCGGACATGTAGTCAGAAGAGAACAATCCCTGGAGAAGGACATCATGTTTGGAAGAGTGGCAGATCAACACAAAAGTGGATAACCCTCCACCAGATGGATTGACACAGTGTCTGCAACAATGGGCTTAAACATAAATAAGATCGTTTGCCTGGCACAGAATCGGCAAGTGTTTCGATCTGCTGTACATAGGGTCGCTATGAGTTGGACTCAACTCGACAGCACCTAACAACAACAACAACAACAATTTTAACATGCATGAGCCTGCATTGAATGTTACACCAGAATCTGTTGTTGTTGTTGTTGTTGTTAAGTACTGTCAAATCCCACTCATAACAACCCTATGTGCAACAGAACAAAGCACTACTCAATACTGCGCCAGGCACACAATCTTTTTTATGTTTGATCCCATTGTTGCAGCCACTGTGTCCATTCATCTAGTGGAGGGTCTTTCTTTTTTCATTGACCTGCCACTCTCCCACACATCACGTCCTTCCCCAGGGATTGATTCATCCTGACAACATGTCCAAAATACGTCAGACACAGTCTGGCTATCCTTGCTTCCAGGGAGCACTCTGGTTGCAATTCCTCTAGGACAGATCTGTTGGTTCTTTTAGCCGTCCGTGGTATATTCAATATTTGTCTCCAGCACCATAGTTCAAAAGCATCAATTCTTCTCCTGTCTCCCTTATTCAAGGTCCAACTTTCACAACTGTATGATGTGACTGAAAATACCACGGTGTGAGTCAGGCACACCTTCATCTCCAATGGGACATCTTTATTTTTTAACACTTTAAAGAGGTCTTTTGCCACACCTTTTCCCAAAGCAATGTGTCTTTTGATTTCTTGACTGCTGCTTCCATGGGTGTTGATTGTAGAACCAAGTGAAGAAACATCTTGGACGACCGCAGTCTTTTCTCCATTTATCATGAAGTTGCGCGCTGACCCAGTTGTAGGGATTTTTGCTTTGTTGATATTGAGGCGCAATCCATACTGAAGGCCGTGTTCTTTGATCTTCATCAGTGAATGTTTCAAATCCGCTTCAGTTTCAGGAAAAGCTATGTCATCTGCGTAACACAGGTCGTTAATGAGTCTTCTTCCAATCCCGATGTCATGTTCTTCTTCTTAAAGTCCAGCTTCTCTGATTATTTGCTCAGCATAGACATTGAAGAGGTCCAGTGAAAGTAGACAGCCCTGATGCACAGCTTTCCTGACTTTAACCCAAACAGCGTTCCATTGTTCTGTTCGAATGGCTGCCTCGTGGTCCATGTGCGGCTTCCTCATGAGTACAAGTAAGCGCTTTGGTATTCCCATTATTCACAATGTTGTCCGTAATTTGTTGTGATTCACACAGTCAAATGCCTTTGCATAGTCAATAAAACACATATAGACGTCTTTCTGATATTCTCTGCTTTCAGCCAATCTGCTTCCATCTGGCATCAGCAATGATGTCCCTTGTCCCACCCCCTCTTCTGAATCCAGCTTGACTTCCTAACAGGTCCCTGTCTAAATACTGCTACAGTCACTTTTGAATGATCTTTAGCAAAATTTTACTTGGGAGTGATATTCATGATATCCTTTGATAATTTCCACATTTTCTTAGATCCCTTTTCTTGGGAATAGACACAGACGTGGATCTCTTCCAGTCAGGTGGCCAGGTAGCTGGTTTCCAAAACTCTTGGTGTAAGAAGATGAGCCCCTCCAGTGCCGCATCTGTTTGTTGAAACACCTCAGCTGGTGCTCCATCAATTCCTGGAGCCTTGTGTTTTGCCAATGCCTTCAAGGCAGCTGCCACTTCTTCCTTCAGTACCACCCCAACACTTAGCTCCCTGCAAATAAATTTTCACTAATCCAAGCCCCACATCAGAGTAGGTTCTCCTAACATGTGTATGAACTGGTCATCATTACAAGTATACAGAAGAGTCAAACAATAATACCTGACAGGTCAACCTAATGGACATTTATAGGTCACTCCATCTAGCAGCAGAATTCAATTCTTTTTTCAGGTACACAAAGAATATTTACCAAGACAAGCACTATACTTGGCGAACACATAGTCATTGGAGAAAGAAGAACAGAGAGGAGCAGAGAGAAAAAGAGAGGATGAGAGAGGAATGGAAGAAGAGAGGGTGGCAGGGTTTCCTCTAATTTTATTCACACTGGGGAACGTCCCAGTGAGACATCAGCCCGGGCACCCTGTTCTGGATGCCTGGTGTGCCATGAGCCTGGGGTCTTTGTTTCCATAAATGGCTCGAGTGCTTGGGTAGGGTGTGGGACCCATTTGAAAATGTCCTTCCACTGTGCTCAGAGACTTATGTATCTGGCTTCATCATGGCGGAATACTTCAGCATGGGGAATGGCAAGAGCCGTTTTCAGTCCCTTTTCCTCCATATTACGTAATGCCCGAGCTAGCCACCTAACAGTCCTCACAGCAGTTCTTGTAGTAATTTTGTCAGAATCCTTGGTTTGCAGCCAGCGAGACTCAGGCCAGATTCTGGGGTAAGAGTTCCTTTCCGTCCTATGTCCCTCAAATTTTCTGTCTATCTTGCCTCAAGCCCCTCCCCAAAGGAGATACAGGGACTCTGCACTGGACTCTGCCTAGTCCCAGGGATGACACCAAGGCTCAGAAAGGGCCAGACATGGCTCAAGGTCACACAGCTGACAAGTGGAAGGACTGAGGCAGGGGTTCCAGGTCTCCAAGCTCCTGAGCGCCTGCCCTTTGTATGAGACACAGGTTTATCCAATAGGTGCAAAACGGGAAACATCTAGGGCAAAATATTTACGGCCCAGAAAAGTCAGATTTGTCCTGAAAGATAAAAAGAGAACTGCAAAATCAAATTTAATAAAATGTTTGAAGTTTATAAAATTGGACACTGCATTGGCTTTGTGAACAGGGAAATTTAGAGTGCAGGATTAAATTAGTTTCTTGTGGCCAAATAATTTTGAAAGTAAAATTACAAAAATCCTTTTGATTTGTTTACAGCAAGAAACCAAACCCACATTTCATAGGAGCTATGTTATGTGGGGCTGGGATTTAGCTCAGTTAGTAGAGCGCTGTGCTGCAGTCTCTGAGGTCCCAAGTTCAATTCCCAGCACCACAAAAATGGGAAAAGGGCCTGGCAATTCACTCCCAAGGCAATCCCGAAACAGTCAGCCATTGAAAACTCTATGAGGGTCGCTATGAGTCGGATACCGACTTGACGGCACATAACAACAACAACAGTGTGTTACATGGCCTGCAGCCGTAGCCCTGTGGCATCCGATCCCATCAGATCTTGGAAGCTAAGCAGGGTTGGGCCTGTTTAGTACTTGGATGGGAAACCACCTGGGAACACCAGGTACTGCAGGCTTGGGAGAAGGACCTGGTAACCCCCTCCCAAAAATCAATCTGCCATTGAAAACCGTATGGACAGCAGAGAATCACTGACAATAGTGCTTCACCTGTTGTACGTAGGGTCACTATGAGTCAGATACCGACTCCACAGCCCCTAAAAACAACAACAATGTCTTACATGTGATGATCAAAGCTTCCCAACGGGGTGACAGCCCTAAATGGCTCTGACTGGACCACCTCCCTAAGCAGGGGTTTGAGGCTGGAGCCACAGCCTGACCTAAGGCTGTGGGTGAGAAATAAGAGAACCGGCCAGGACTGTGCTCCCTTCTCAGCTCTGGGCCGCAGAGCAGCCTGGGAGCAAGATGGCCCTGCAGGGTTCTCCTCCCTGGATAGGAAAGCTTCTCGCTGCAGACATGGCTGGCAGGGAGCCGAGCTGTGCCCCAGGAACAGCGTCTGCCCAGCCCTGCTGAGCGTGCATACCATGCACACGCAGCGGCCCAGGCCCGGTGGAAATGACCGATCCGGTTAGTGAGAAGGGGCAGGGAGAAGGCTGACTTCACGTTCCCAGCGGGTGATGCTGACGGAAACAAATGGAAGCAGCCTGCTGGGCACTCAGCTGTAAGGGCGTCCTGGGAAAAGCTTGTCTGCAGTAAAAGGTAGCACACGCTTTGCTGCCTGGGGCAATCAGAGCTGAACAGTCCGATAATCTCACCCTCGACACTTCCTAGATAATCCCAAAGTGCCTGGGGATGACACCAGGGCTCAGAGAGGGCCAGGCATGGCTCAAGGTCACACAGCTGGCAAGTGGAAGGACTGAGGTGGGGGTTCCAGGTCTCCAAGGTCCTGAGAGCCCAAGGACCCTGCAGAGGAGTTTAGGAAAGTAGGTGTGGGTCGGAGGGCACAGGTTTAGGACCTGAAAACCTACGCTCAAAGCCTAGACGCGGTCATAACAAGCTGACTACCCTGAGACGCCATTCACCACGCGGAACCTCAGTGTCGTCATCTGTAACACAGAAAAGGGAGAAGCTCTCCATTCAAAGCTTCCCTCCAGCTCTAAACGGCCATGAGCCTCAGCTTCTCCTGGTGGCCACAGGGCTCCTGCCCTGAGCCCTTCTCATCTTATTGACCCCCAAAAGTCTACCCCAGCCCAAGTGTAAAGGATCACTGAGTGAACAGGGCTGACGCCAGCCTAGGTAGGACTCTGTTGTTGTTGTTAGGTGCTATGGAGTTGTGTCCGACTCATAGCGACCCTCATAGGGTTTTCAATGGCTGACTGTTTCGGGATTGCCTTGGGAGTGGGTTGCCACGTCCTTCTTCCATTTTTGCAGTGCTGGGAATCGAACTTGGGACCTCGGAGACCACAGAGCGGAGCTCTACCAACTGAGCTAAATCCCAGCCCCAGTAGGACTCTAGCAGGAATGAAAATTTTCAACTGCCTGCTCTGCTGCCATCACTTACATAGTTTAGCTCAGGAATGTGGTTTGTTTATACCTTAAGTCGTATGTTAATATTCACTCGCTTCCAGTCACCTACACGACCCATGTCAGGAACTTAGAAAAGCCCCTAAACGTAAAACCTACCCCACAGGATGTGGCTTTTGCCTTTATAAACCCTCCACGGCTATTCCTCAGGGCCACAGGTTTTAGAGAGACGTGAGTCCTCCGTGGCCTCAGGCTTCCTAAAGACTCCCTTTCACTTGGCCTTTTTGCTCCTTCATGGTATGATGTTGATTGCTGGTTACAACACAAGGACATCCTCCATCCCAAACCCAGCCTCCGCTACAGGGGCTTCCCGTCTTGTCTCTACTTCCTCTCCCCTCACTGTTTGATGACTTGTCCTGTTCTGGTCCCCCTCACTCCAGTTAAGTGTATGGGGCATCAACGAAGCTTGGGACCCAAGGTGGTTTCCTTTTAACCTAACCTACAGGATAGGGATGGGATTTAGCTCAGTTGGTAGAGCGCTGTACTGCAGTATCTGAGGTCCAAGTTCAATTCCCAGCACAGCAAAATGGGAGAAGGACGTGGCAACCCACTCCCAAGGCAATCCGGAAACAGTCAGCCATTGAAAACCCTGTGAGGGTCGCTATGACTCGGATACCGACTCCATGGCCCCTAACAACAACTACAGGATAATTCCACCAACCATTCTTTTGTGCTGTTCTGGTCATATATTTTCCATTTGCATACTTTATAAGCCTTACAATACAATGCTATACTTTTCCTTGAAGCAGTCATTTCTTTCAGAGAAATTAAAAGGAGTTTTTTCTCCATTTCCTCTCGAATCACCATTTCATTCTTTCTTCTCCATCTGAGTTCCCGCCTGGCACGTCCTGAGGAATTCCCCTTAACGTTTTGTGTCATGCATCTCTGCTCAGCTTTTGTTTATCTGAAAATGTCTTGATACTGCCTTTGTTTTGATATGAAAATAGTATTTTTCATTGGATATAGAATTTTGAGTTGAGTGGTTGGGTTTTGTTTCTTTCTTTCAGAAAATTAACAACGTCATTCCCTTGTCTTACGGTCTGTGGCATTTTGATGAGCAATTCATGTATCATGTGCATCTTTGTTCCCCTGTCTATAAAATATCCTTGTCTTTACTTTTAGCTTTTCTCTTCTCTTTGCTCTTCAATGGTTTGATGATGATATGCATTGGTGTGACTTTCTCTGTACTCACCCTGTGATGGAGTTTGCAGAGTTTCTTGGATGTATAAATTTATGTTTTCACAAAATCAGGGGAATATTAGGACACTGGTTTTTTTCCATATATTTTCTCTGACCAAATCTTTTTCTCTCATCTAGTAAGAATCTAATTACACATATGATAGACCACTTAATATTGTCTCACAAGTCACTGAGACCATGCTCAATATGATTTCAATTAACCTTTTTTCCTCTACAAATTGGATGATTTCTTCTGATCGATCTTGAATTTCACTTAGCTATTCTTCTGCCATCTCCAATTTACTATTAAGCCCATTACTAAATTTTTCATGTCAGGTAATTTGCTTTTAAATTCTGGAATTTCCACTTGGTTCTTTTTTTTATCTTCCTCTTCCTATCTGCTTCCCATCAAGCCTATGTGTATTTTAATAGTGTCTTTTTAAAGACAGCCAGCTGATTCCAATATGTGGGTTATTTTGAAATCTCTTTTTATTGAGTTCTCTTTTTTTGACAATTGATCACTTTTTTCTGCTTCTTTGTGTCTAGCAAGTTTTAATTGTACACCAACCATTGTGGGTAACACATTGTAGACGCCCTGGGTTCTGCGATTCTTTTTTCTCAAGATGAGTGCAGATTTTGTTTGGATCTTCTTGAGCTTCTAAAGGCTTGGTTTTCTACATTGTCAGAGAATGCCTGATTCAGTTTTACCCTTAGCTCTAGAGCAAGTCCACAGTCCTGGGGCATAACCGTCCCTCCCACAATGTGCCCATCTTGGGGCTTCTTGGGAACATCAGTGGTCACCAAGCCTCTCTAACTCGACAGAATTCAAACTCCAAATTCTGTTTGCCCTAAACTCTGTGGTCAGTTCCACAGGCCTGTCAGCTCTTGTTTGTTTTTCTGGGCCCCCAGGTGTCTCCCCTACTCATGTATTTCAGAGATCAACCAAAGATTTCCGCAGAGCATATACGCCAATCTGCTGGCCTCTCTGTGGCTCCTTTAGCTGTCTGCCTTCTTACCTCCAGCCTCTGTGCACTCTGGAGACCTGAACTGTAGGCCAGTAAGACTGAGGCCTTCAGCACAAGACCCAGCCTGCCTGGGGAGGGCAGCCACTCAAATTCGTGTCTCATCCAACGTGGTTTCTTCCTTTCAAGGATGGAACGCCTTTCAGTATCCATCTGCTTTGGTATGCTCTGCAGTGTCTTCAAATAGTCGCCTTCTACATTTTGCCCAAGGGAGAGATCTGTAGGAGAGATATTTTGGTATAAACCATTCCACTGTTACTATTATCAGAACTGGAAGCAAGCCCAAAGTATTTTTTAATTTTATAATTGGTATTCTTATGTTTCTTTTTCTTCTTCTTCTTCTTCTTTCTTTTTTCTTTTCTTTTCTTTTCTTTTTTTTTCCTGGTACTGGGGTTTGAACCCAGGGCCTCGCGCCTGCATGCTTTGCAAGTGCTGTACCACTGAGGTGCACCTCCAGGCCTTTTTTATTTTTATTTTTTCTTTTTGAGACAGGGTCTCACTAAATTACACAGGCTGCCTCTGGTTTTGAACTTGTGATCCTCCTGCCTCTGCCTCCCAAGTCACTGGGATTACAGATGTGCGCCACCGCACCTGGCAGGTTTCTTTTTAAAAAAAATAATAAAAGTAGCCAGGTGCAGTGGCTCAAACCTGCAGTCCCAGCGACTCAGGAGGCAGAGGCAGGAGGTCGCAAATTTGAGGCCAGAGGCAGCCTGCATAACTTAGCAAAACCCTGTCTCAAGATAAAAATTAAAAATGAGTTGGAGGGTGCTTTATTGGACTCACTTAAGCTTATGTCTGTGTGTTGTTATTGTTGTTGTTAGATATGTTAAGGTGTAGTGCTGCTTTACTATAAATTTCATCATGAAGTCGCTATAAGTTTGTCAGTGCTTTGACAACTTAAGGAATAAAATTTTACTTTGCCCTCTCTCATCAGTTTGTGGCTGCCCGGACTCTGAACTCATCTGACCTGACTGAAGTTGGTCCAGTCCAACCCTGGTCCTCACCCCTGAGGTCCTCCTGCTGACGGTCCAAATAACAGTGTCCAAGTAACAGTGCCAGTGTCAGCCTCATCCTAAAATCCAGTCCTTTCTATGCCCATCAGTTCTCACAACACAGTTCCATCTTCCTCCCCTGGACCCATACTCCAGCTCTGTGTGTCTCTGCCACATGAACCATGATGCTTGGTCAAGCATACAGCAGGGGCTCAATACACACTAATTTGATTTAGCCAGTGGCTCTCAACTCTTTCTTAAACAAAACATTTTTGTAAGTTTCCTGTATCAGTTAACAATTGGAATATAAAAACCACTCCAAAACTTAATGGCTTAGAAAATAATTTATTATTGTTTATGCTTTTCTGACTTGGCTGGGACATTGCTCTACTGGGTTTCTTTATGCACCTGCTGATATCAGAAGGTTGGCAAGGCTTGGATACCAGAAGGGCTTTGCTCACATGTTGGTCTGGCTGTCACTGGGTGCCCCTCTATTCACTTCCACCCTCTTGTAGAATGAACTAGTTTTCTTATATGGTTGTTCTAAGATAGCATTCCAAGAGAATGAACTCAGAAGCTTTAAGGTCTTAAAAGTCATATAATCCTTTGTGATGGTTAATTTTACCCATTAACTTGACTGGGCTACAGGGAGCCCAGATATTTGGCCAAACACTTTGCTGGATGTTTTTGTGAGGCTGTTTTCTGATGAGGTTAGCATTGGAATTGGTTGACTAAATAAATCAGCTTGACCTCGCCATTGTAAGTGGGCCTGATGTCAGGTCTGAAGACAACAAAACAAAAGACCTGCCTATGAGTCGGAGGGACCCCCTCCTGCCTGGCTGTCTTTGAGCTGGGACCTTCCTTCTTTCTTGTCTTCAGGCCTGTGTGAAAACATTGATTCCTCCTTCATATCAAGCCAACTGGCCGTGGGTCTGGAGCTACACCATCAAGTCTGCTAGTTCTCAGGCCTTTAGATTCCAACAAGAACCACATCATAAGCTCTCCCGGGCCTCCAGCTTGCCAACTGTGGGTCCCGGGAGTTTCAGCCTCCATAATCACATGAGCAAATTTCACACGCGTGCGTGTGTGTGTGTGTGTGTGTGTGTGTGTGTGTCTCCTATTGGTTTTATTTCTGTGGAGAACCCTAACACATCTCTTCTGGGCAATCTGTTGTTGAGATGTCACAAAATAGACTTTACCTCTGAGTGGGAGGTCTAGCAAAGTCACATTACAAAGGGACATGCCTACTGAAAAGGTGGGATTTTATGGCCATTCCACAATCTATCATCATTATCCTTAAAATGAAAGTATAAAAAATAGGGCCAACCTATGTGTAAATGTTTAAAAACTCAAAATCATTCATTAAGCATAACATAAAGGAGATATGAAAGACAGATACTCTATAATAAAACAATAAACATGTCAGTATGTAAATGCATGGGCGTAACTGCACTGAAAGACATCATGAAGTAATCAGCCTCCTGGATTTATATGCAGAGCAACACATGCAGAGTGACACAGGAGGGTCATACTGGTGACTCAGAGATTACGAGTGGCATTCCCATAAGTAATGGTTTCCAAAATGGTAAGCAACTCTTGGTAATGTTCAGAGCAAAACAGAATGTAAAATTCCCTTGATTTATACCATAGCTGAATTTCTACACTGGTCAGGCTAGACTAAAAAGGAAGCCAAGAAAGTTCTTATGTCCTGGATTCAGACAACCGTGAGCAAGTTTTGCAGGTACAAAAATGTCTGGCTGGACATTTGAAGTCCAGAAGGACAAGGGATGGAGAGCACTCTAGGACAGCGAGGCAATCTCTCCGCCTTTGGTCCCACCCAAACTGTACTCTGAAGTCTGAGGTGGTCCTTGGAGGGCAGCAGTGACGGCTGAGAATGAGCAGACCGGGAGCTGTGATGACAGCACTATGAACCAGAAGTGCATGCTGGGGGAGGGCTCTGGGGCATCGTCAGAGACAGAGCATCCCCGGGAGAGCCATCAGCGAGGTCTGGGGAGAACAGCAAGCAGCCCAGAGGAGGCCCCCGGGAGAGGCTGACGAAACAGCAGCCTTGGTCCCCAGCAGATCCAGGAATGAACACTCGGTTTCGCACCCACCCCCAAACCATCAGGGATGGTCCCTAAGTGGAAGTCACCAGAGAGCCCGTGCTCCCTGGGTGACTCACGGACCCCACAGTGAGGCCACAACGTGGCAGGCAGGAAGTTGCCGCTCCAAGTCCAAGATTTGGTGCTAACCCTGGGAACCCTGTTTCTTTGGGGCTTTAAAGGAGAGCACCTTGCTGCAAGCCCCCCCAAAAAAAATTTTTTTTTTTTTTTACTTGAAGAATGAGAGAAGGTCACAGCTATGTGCTGGCTGCAGATGACGTGATTGGGTCCCAAGAGGCCCGGGTAGCCAGTGAGGCCCCTCGTGTCTGCATGTGGACCATGCACAGGCTGTGATCTATGGGTTGTAGAGTCATTTCTGTTAATTAAATGTCTTAATCTAATTTGGGGGGAAGAGTGCTTGGCCTGTGTTCCAGACCATCCCTGGAGGATGGGAGCGGGAGAATATGCCATCTGCCAGAGCACCGTGAAACCTGATCACTGAGGGAGGGCAGAGGACACCAAGCGGGGGGCGGGGGGCGGGGCTGATGGATGGATGGACCAACGCACAGAATCTCCGCTCTCTGGACCAGGAATCAAGGCCAGTGAGATTCTCAGGCTGACCAAGAGCCCAGAGTCAGCCCGAATGACCCCCTTATCTTAGGATTCTGTCTTACAGATGCCGCTCAACAAATTCCTTTAAAAGATCACTAGATCAGAATGCTCTGAGCCAGATCAAAGGGCTGTAGATATGGACAATAACTTCCGAGAACTCCCAGACCTCAAGATAACACAAATGGCAAACTTTAGCCACTCAAAGCCTCACCTTATCTGACTTTCAATAGCAGACCCCTCTGACTTTAGCAACTCAAGGCCTCACCTTATCTGACTTCCACTTTCTCCACCCCCTCCTTCCCTGCTTGTAACCCACAATATAAGCCTTCACCCTGCAACGAGTGGGGCCCCAACACTGAATCGCTGCGCTGCTGCTGAGGTGTGGTACCCTGGAGCTCGAGCTTTAGTAAAGGCTCTTTGTTATTGCATGCGACTTCCGACTCCCTGGTGGTCTTTGGGGAACTCGAACTTTGGGCACAACAGCTAGGAGCAGGTTCTGTGCCTAACCTCACAACAGCTAGGAGCAGGTTTCTGTGCCTAACCTGCATGGTCGACCCACCCAGCCCACCCCCTGCCCCACCCAGCCCACCCCCTGCCCCACCAGAGCCTGGGCAATGGCAGCTGTCGGTCCTCTCCCAGGAGTCAGGCTCTCCTGATCCCCCACCCTGAAACAAACGTTCTCATTCCTCAGCCTAGATTCATGCAGGACCACAAAAGCATGGCGCCCACTCAAGGCCGTGCATCTCGGGAAGGAAATCAATATGTAATTATGTGCTCCGTCTGCACCGTGGGCTCAGAACCAGGACAGTGGGGAATCAGAAGGAGAGGAGACATAGTGGTCGTCGCAGCCTGGGCAGACACATCCTGGCTGGGGACAAGAAGCTGAGTCCCGGCTGTGACCATTTGTCCTGGGACAAGTTCAGACAGGCAGCGTCAGGGATGCTGGCTGTCAGGCTTCTCCTTGCAGAGGATTCCCGGCTGTGGCCCTGAAGCCCCTCCTCCCCAGCCTCCTGCCTCCTGCCCCTCCCTCTCTCCCCCACCTCCGGGCACCCCAGGTCCTCCCATCCAGTGTAAAGATCACCATGTCCTCTGCTCAAAGTCACTCTGCACGCAGCGGGAGGCTGAAAGCATCTCACGTTAAGTTAGAGAGGCCCAGGTGTGAGCCTTGCTTGGGCCACTAGAAGGCACTTGTCAAGTTGCTGGACCTTCTATAATGGAGAAACGACCTGATGGCGCTCTCTGCGAGAGTGCTGTGAAATAATACACGCCAAGCGCCCAGCCCAGGGCCCCGCACCCTGGAGGCACCACCTCAGTACCCGCCATCCCATCATCTATTGTCGTCGTTGTTGTTCATGTTATGGTTACCATTCGTGGCCCCTTCCCTAAGGCAGCGCCTGCTCTCCCGGCCCCCTTCCCACATTTTCAGGAGCAGCACTTCCAGCCGGGGAGCCTCCCCCAGTATTCCCCACCTGGGAGATCCCGAGGCTCTGTGGGCACAGAACTCAGATGTATGAGCTGTTTTCCCTCTGGCAATGGCGTGTGCCCTTGAGAGCCAACGCTGGGTGCGGCTGCGGTCGGATCATGGTTCAGGCGGTGCACAGATCTGAGTTCACGCTGGGTCCAGCACTTGGACCTGTGCCATGGGCCATGCCCGGAGCTCTGTCTGGAAAAGGGGTCAGAACTCAGCCCATGGCTGGGTTGAGCCCTCAGCTTGCAGCCAAAATAAGAGCCCACACGGGGGTCACAGTGGAGACTCAACTTAAGGACCAGGAAGTTGTTGTTGTTGTTGTTGTTGTTGTTGTTGTTGTTGTTGTTGGGTGCAGTAGAGTCGGTATCCGACTCAAGGGTTTTCAATGGCTATTTCGGGATTGCCTTGGGAGTGGATTGCCAAGCCCTTCTCCCATAAAAGCTCCATTCAACTTACCATGTTGTTGTTAGGTGCCGGCGAGTCAAGTTTGACTCATAGAGACCCTTATACGGTTTTCACTGGCTGACTATTTCGGGATTGCCTTGGGAGTGGGTTGCCATGTCCTTCTCCCATTTTGCAGTGCTGGGAATCAAATTTGGGACCTCGGAGACTGCAGAGCAGTGCTCTACCAACTGAGCTAAATCCCAGCAAGGACCAGGAAGAGAATTTCTTAATATGAAACTCTGTGTTTCCTGTTTAAAGATTTCTGTGATCATAATCCATGGCCGGAGTTCTGTGGACCTCTGGCAGCAGCTGTGTAACCGCTCTAACATCGTTCCCTGCATGGTTTTTGGTTTGTTTTTCTTGTTTCATTTGGTCTGTTGTGGTGTGGTTTTTATTTGCTTGTTTTTCATAGTACCGTGGCAGGGGATGTTGAACCCCAGGCCTTGTGCATGTTAGGCAACTTGTCTACCACTGGGCTGTACCCCAACCCCGTTTTTATTTTTTACTTCGAGACATGTTCTTGCAAAGTGACCCAGGCTGCCTCTGGCCTTGAACTCACATTCCTCCTGCCTCTGCCTCCCAAGTCACTGGCATGGCAGGTGCGCACCGCAGCACTGGCCACGGCAGCACTGACCCCTGCGTGGCCGTAAAACTTCTCCCAGTCCCAGGCAATGTGAATGTTGTTGTTATTGTTGTTGTTGTTAGGTGCCATCAAGTCGTGTCCGACTCATAGTGACCCCCATAGGGTTTTCAATGGCTGACTGTTTCGGGATTGCCTTGGGAGTGGGTTGCCACATCCTTCTCCCATTTTGCTGTGCTGGGAATCGAACTCGGGACCTCAGAGACTGCAGCGCAGCACTCTACCAACTGAGCTAAATTCTAGTCCTGATGAATGTAGACAGTTTTAAAAACAAGAAGACTCACATCAGTCATTTATCTTCTGCAAACAGCATGCTTGGCAATACCCTTGTGCCACTTAATGCCAACAAAGCCACCCTCGACAGCCACGTCCCACTCCTCTTGACTCCAACAGGCAGAAGGAACGCAAAGCTATGCTTCCCTTGAGCGTTTCCAAACACCTGATGTTTGGTCCCCTGTGTCCATCACTCCCCACACGTGAGAAGGGGAGCCATGGGGACAGATGGCTGGAGGGTGTGGTGCTCCGGCCCCAAGGCGCGCACCAGGAGTAGAGGGGGCCAGTGAGCGCGGGCCAGCGGGCAGAGAAAAGGGCCCGGTGGCCTGGGAATAGGAATGGGCCCTTAGAGAGGTGGCCGGAAGGGGCCGAGGGGTGTGAGTCAGAGCACTATGCTGTCACCAGAGACAGGAGCCAAATGGAAGGACTGGTGGACAGAATCCCTAAGGGGCCAGGCCCCCTCTTCCTCAGGGCAAGGGCGCACCAAGGCATCCGTCCTCCCCACCCAGCCACTCCAGAAGCTACCAGCTCCCTCTGCGTCCCCGTCCCTGGCCTCTTCCCCTGGAGGGCAAGCCATGCTGCCCATGGCAAGCCTTCTTTGCCACTTCTCTCTCCAAGGCTCGGTGGCCTCTCTGGCGCTCTGTGGCTTTGAGCCTCTATTTCATCCCTCGATTCTTTTACTGAGATGGCTCCAGGAGGGAAATTCTTCCATGGCATTAAAAATAATTCAAAGAAACAACGTTCCCACTGGGCGTGGTGGCGCACACCTGTCATCCCAGCGGCTCAGGAGGCAGAGGCAGAGGACCGCAAGTTCGAGACCAGAGACAGTCTGCATAACTTAGCAAGACCCTGTCTCAAAAAGTAAAAAAATGGTCTGGGGGCGCAGCTCAGTGGTTCAGCACTTGCAAAGCATGCAGGCACGAGGCCCTGAGTTCAACCCCCAGTACAGCCAAAATAAGTAAATAAATAAACAAACAAACAAAATAAAGTAAAATAAAATAAATGGGCTGGGGGTGCAGCTCAGTGGTCCAGCACTTGCAGAGCATGCAGGCGCGAGGCCCTGGGTTCAACCCCCAGTACCGAAAAAAAAAAAAAGAAAGAAAGAAAGAAAGAAAGAAAGAAAGAAAGAAAAGAAATAAGGTTCCCTTAATAAAATCCACATGGAGTTACGCAATCTTTATAGGGCGTGGCAGAATAAGAAAGGTCTGAGCTCTTGGAGAAAAGCAGCCCCTTCCACTGAGGCCACCTCGGCGGGCTGATATAATATACGGACTTGAAAAGTTTAGCTTGCAATGGGGCCAAGCTGGCCGCTTACCCTGCTCCGCCGAGCTCATCCAAACGCGGCCTCTCTCAGAAATATGAAGACAGGAAGAACAAACTCACTTCAACTATTTCTTCGGTTTCTCGTTTTTTTAATATATAATTAAACACTTAGTGGCTAAATTGCATTGTAATTGAGTGCAAAATTGCTTTTTTAATGAGATTTAGATGTCAGGAGGTAGCTGTTTTCCCTCCGATCTGCCCAAAGTGAACTTGGTCACGTTGACCACAGATGGCCCCAGTGCCCTTCTCCCAGGCTCCTCTAGTTCCAAGGTCAGCAGAGGAGGGGTCTGGGCTGCCTAGGAAGGAGATGGCTGAAGCCAGCAGGGCCCCCCTCCCTCAGGGACGGCGCCTTGAGGTGGCTTCTGCCCAGCTCGCTCAGAGCCCCTGCACCCGCGCACCCCAAGTCCTCCCAAGGGAACCTGGGCTGTCAGAGCCGGGGACAGGTCCTCAGGGAGCACAATGGCAACCCTCATTTTCCAGCTCCAGATGCTGACGTGCCTCCTCCTACGTCTCCGCTGACCTTGCCACATGCCGGCCTCCTGCAGGGTGACACAGACACCCAAACCCACCCCACCATGCGCACGTGAGGCAGAGGGACATCCCAGCTGGCAGGCCCTGGACAAAACCTGACGCTTTGCAGAATCAGGTACAGAGGGGCTCCTACCTGGGTGCCGGACACAGGCAGCCTTTTCTGTGCCCTCCTGGACCCTCCTCAAGGCCAGCACTGGGAATATCGGCCACCAATGGTTCCCAGCACCCCATTCTCCAGAGCACCCACTGTTATACCCAAAGATCGAGTTCCCCAAAAACCACCAGGGAGCCCGAAGTCGCATGCAGTAACAAAGAGCCTTTAGTGAAGCCGGAGCTTGAGGGCGCCGCACCTCCCCGGGCGGGCACAGCGGTTCAGTGTCAGGACCTCAACTCGTTGCAGGGGAAAGGCTTTTATTGTGGGTTACAAGCCGGGAAGGAGGGGGTGGAGAAAGTGGAAGTCAGATAAGGTGAGGCTTTGAGTTGCTAAAGTATACCTTTCAGAGGCAGGTTGTTGTTAGGTTCTGTCGAGTCGGTATCCGACTCATAGCAACCCTCGTAGGGTTTTCAATGGGTGACTGGGGATTACCTTGGGAGTGGATTGCCAGGTCCTTCTCCCATTTTTGCAGTGCTGGGAATAGGACTCGGGACCTCAGAGACTGCAGCGCAGTGCTCTACCAACTGAGCTAAATCCCAGTCCTTCAGAGGCAGAGGGGACTGCTATTGAAAGTCAAATAAGGTGGGGCTTTGAGTTGCTAAAGCATGCCATTCCTGTTATCTTGAGGTCTGGAAGTTCTCAGAAGTTACTGCCCATATCTACAGCCTTTTGTTTGGGCCCAGAGCATTCTGATCTAGTGATCTTTGAAAGGAATTTGTGGAACTGGCACCTGTAAGAATCCTAAGATAAGGGGGTCTTTGGGTCTGACTCCGGACTCTTGGTCAGCCTGGGCATCTCACCCACCAAGGCGGTAGGGTGTCCTTGGAATCCTAAGGGGTGCTGCGTGGGCTGTGGGAAGGGAGGTGCATGCTGAACACCTGCACCTGGCTCCTTCAGTTTAAAAACTCCTTTGCCGCTCAAGAGATTGTTGGGGAAGGGTTTATTGATATAGGAGAAGTCAGGGGCAGGCAGTGGCTCAGTGGGGTGCTGGCCTAGCACCCACAAGGCCCTGGGTTCAATTACCAGCACCAAAAGAAAAAGAAAAAAGTCAGAATCCTTAGAATCAGAGTCTGAGAGACACTCTGGTGCTGTGATTCATTGTGGGGTCTGTGGAGGAGGAGGAAAACCAGGGAGGCTGGAGAGGCAGGGGACGGAGCCCAGAGAGGGGGTCTTTGCTGGTCCCAGCCCCAGCCTGGCCCTGCGGGAGCTCTGGAGCTTGGACTGTTACTGAGGGATGCAGGTAAGTGGGCAGCACCCCTCAGGTTTGTGTTCAGTGTTTAAAGCATTTAGACCCGACACAGTAACTACAGCGCAGAACATAGGCCAGGTTTATTGTGAAAGACGGCTCACCTTCAAGAAGTGAAGGCAGGCAATGGTACAGAGCCATGGCCGAGATCCAAGATCAAATGTGGTTTTTATAGTGCAATGTGGGTCTGGGGAAGGGAGGAACACCTTACACCTGGCATCTTTGTTTTGTAAAAGGGACTTACCTAATACTTTCCAATGAATGGGCCCATAGATGGATGTCTTGGAATGTTGAGAATTCAGGCAACTATTGATTTCCATCGGGGCTGGGATTTAACTCAGTTGGTAGAGCACTGCTCTGCAGTCTCTGAGGTCCCCAGTTCGATTCCTAGCACCACAAAATAACGGGAGAAGGACGTGGCAACCCACTCCCAAGGCAATCCCAAAACAATCAGCCATTGAAAACCCTATAAGGGTCGCTATGAGTCGAACAGTGTTTCTTTGCTATCCATAGGGCATCATGTTTGGGAGAGTGGCAGGTCAACGCAAAAGAGGAAAACCCTCCACCACATGGATTGACACAGTGTCTGCAACAATGGGCTTAAACATAAATAAGATCGTTTGCCTGGCACAGAATCGGCAAGTGTTTCGAACTCGACTAGACGGCACCTAACAACAACAACAACAACATGAGTCAAACACAACTTGACAGCACCTAACAACAACAACAATTGATTTCCACTGGAATTCATTAGAATAATATCCTTTCTAATTCTCTGAGGGTCTCATCTCACACACTTTTTATCCATTGTGGTTGAGCAGAGGAGTCATTTCTAATCCCCTTCTTCCTCCATTTTGCCTGCTAATGACTGAGCTAACCTGCCTAACAGGAGGAGTCCTCAGAGCCAGTCCAGCCTCCAGACAAGAGGTGGCTGCTTTCCATCCTGCCGTAGTGCTGCACTGACCATGGGCAGCCTGACTTCTAGGGTGCCTGCTGCTTGGCAAAGGAAAGTTCTCCAGACAAATTTTCTCTGCACAGCACCCATGCACTGTATGTATACTATGCTCCATGGACCAAACGGTTTCTGTTGCAACTATTCAACCCTGCATTGTACTGCAAAGTCAGTCACAGCCAAGACGGAAATGAATGGGTACAGGAAGACTAGGTGCGGTTCCCCTCACCTATAGTCCCAGCACTCAGGAGGCTGAGGCAGGAGGATCACTTCCGCCCAGGAACTCAACGGCAGTCTGGCCAACATCATGAAACTCCATTAAAAATAAGCAAATAAATAAAACAGGCCGTTCTGAAGGAGGAAGGCGCAAAATACAGTCAGAGAGGAGGGAAGAGATTTGAGATGGGGGTAGTGTCCACAGCAGTGGTGGACATAGCCCAGCACTGCTGCTTGTAGACTGAGGAGTTCGCTCCCCAAGCACCTATTTGGGGGTGGGTAGGGGGTGTCCTTGGCACTATCACAGAAAAGAACTTCAGGATGAGTCAGAGTGAAACAAAGTTTTTGTTGTTGTTGTTAGGTGCCATCGAGTCAGTATCCGACTCATAGCGACCCTCATATAGTTTTCAATGGCTGACTGTTTCGGGATTGCCTTGGGAGTGGATTGCCAGGTCCTTCTCCCATTTTTGCGGTGCTGGCAATTGAACTCGGGGCCTCAGAGACTGCAGCGCAGTGCTCTACCAACTGAGCTAAATCCCAGCCCAAAACAAAGTTAGTGAGTTTATTAATTAGGGATAAAATACAGTACCCACTTTAGACTCACGCTTGGACATTCAGAGCGATGAAAGAGATGCTTCAGAATCATAGAGCGCATCCAAGACACGGACGCAGCCTTCTCCAGGGAGAGAACCACAATTAAGTGTCTGAGCCAAAGCTATGTATGGTATAGGATTTTGTGGCCTTTGAAGTTACATTATGCAAAGGATGTAATTCGCAGCTAAGTTCAAAGATGAAGCAACATACAAAAAACAATATGAGCTAATTTACTGATTCTTCCTCGCTTAAACAATTTCCTCTGTTGTAAATGGAATTGTAAGGTGGCTTTGCAAGGTGCATTGTCTAGGTTTAGGGAAGAGAAAGAAGTGCCAGCAAGACAGAAACACAGGCAAAATAGGACAAACGGAGACACTGCATTGCTTAGAGGATTTGAAATGACAAATAGAAATGTTTTGGTATCCTTTCTGTCTATGATACTTCTCTCTAATCAAATGAGATGGCAAGGTGGCCGAGCGGGTGCACTGTGTAGGTTGACGTGGTCAGAGTCCTTCTCACTATGCTTAGGCTCAAGCAGGTTGTCCAGGCATGTTGTTGTTGTTAGGTGCCATCCAGTCATGTCTGACTCATAGTGACCCTCACAGGGCTTTCAATGGCTGTTTCAGGATTGCCTTGGGAGTAGGTTGCCATGTCCTTCTCCTGTTTTTTGTGGTGCTGGGAATTGAACTCGGGACCTCAGAGACTGCAGAGCAGCGCTCTACCAACTGAGCTAAATCCCAGCCCTGTCCAGGCATATGCTACTGTAAACATGGTCCATCATCTTGTTTGCGAGATTCTCAGAGAACCACAGGCTAAGAGGAGAAAGTAAGGCTAAACTCGAAGGTCACACACATGTCGACCCTATGCGTGGCTCAATGCGATTTTAACATTTTCATTTGAAATATCTGTAGAAAGGATGTCTCTGCGCAGACTGTCCTCACAGCGGTTTTCTTGGTGGTTGTGTCAAAATTCTTGACTCTATGCTGGAGGGATTTAAATCAGACCCTGGGGTGAGGGCTCTTCTCCCATTCCATCTCCGCTTTGTTTTCCTGTCTTTCTATCCTGCCTCAGTAACTCTATGTTGTTGTTGTTATGTGCCGTCGAGTCGTGTCCAACTCATAGCGACCCTTACAGGGTTTTCAATGGCTGACTGTTTAGGGCTTGCCTCGGGAGTGGGTTGCCACATCCTTCTCCCGTTTTTGTGGTGCTGGGAATCGAACTCGGGACCTCAGAGACTCAGAGACTGCAGAGTGGCGCTCTACCAACTGAGCTAAATCCCAGCCCCAGTAGCTCTATAACAGGCCTTTATAACCTGCCTTTGCTAAAAAGCAATGACTCCTCACTTGGACTCAGTAGTGTCCTGTTCCAGACACCCAAGAGCATCTGAAGGTCTCAGTCAGTCGATCGACCGATGGATAAAAATCTCTTTCTGACACAGGACTTTGAGTATTCCTTCAACAATGAAATAACGGTGGTAACTTAAGACGCCTGCAGCGCCGCAGCTGCGGTCCCCTCTGAGCAGGATGGCTTACGCACGCAGACCTCTTGCCCCTGTCCTCAGCTCTTCTTCTACTTAAGCCTAAAGCTCACGTCAGTTCCCCAAAGACGGAGTTGCGTCACTGGATCTTTTATCTGTTCCTCTTCCCAGCGGGCACATTGATCAAGTCTCCTTTCTCTGCTTTTCAACATTTGTTGTCTCTTTAATTGGCGTATTGGGGACTGGTGGCCGAGCCTAATTCTGGAAACCAGGGTTCTGCACTAAACTTTGGTAACAGTATGAGCAGGTTTCTACCTAGACAAGATACCGCTCTGGTTATGGTGAAGAGAAGAGATTTGAGGGAGACATTGGAATGCCTCTTAAATCTGTGCAACGTCCAAATATCAAAAGAGGATCATTTTCATCCAAACAAAAGAGTAGAAACTTAGGTCAGGTACAGTGGCACATGACAGCTATGCCAGCACTCAGGAGGCTGAGGCAGGAAGATCTCAAATTTGAGGTTAGCCTGGGGTGCATAAGGAGACCCTGTCTCAAAAAAAAAATAAAAACACCAGCTTCACTATACAGATACTTGGTCTATAAGAGGAATTCTAGTCCTGGCTGAAGCCAGAAGACCTGATTCTAGGAATCTGTGACAGTAATGGCCACAGTGTGATATCATACAGTTCTTTTCTGTTTTCAGGTGTGTCCAGGTCTATGAGCTCATGTGAAGCCTCATGCATGACGTTATCAGAGACTTACAGGGAGCACAGGTGGGCAGGTCTGGAGCATGGATCCATGAATTTGGCAGCATAACCCTGGTTCTTGTATCTGGTATATAAAGAATTTATACCTGACATAGAGGTTACCATAGAGAGTATAGATAAGGTTTATTAAAAGATTTGTTGTTGGGCTGGGGATGTAGCTCAGTGATAGAGTGTTTGCTTACTAGGCGGAAGGCCCTGGGTTCAATCTCCAGCACTACACACACAGTTGTTGTTGTTGTTGTTGTTAGGTGTCATGGAGTTGGATCCGACTCAGCAATGCTCATAGGGTTTCCAATGGCTGATTGTTTTGGGACTGCTTCAGAATTGGATTGCCATGTCCTTCTCCTGTGTTTGTGGTGCTGGGGATCAAACCTGAGCCCTCAGAGAGTGTGGAGCAGCACTCCACCATCTAAGTTAAACCCCAGCCCTTATTAAAAGATAGTACACCGTTAAGAACTAATTACAGAGAAGACTGAGGCACCTGGAGAAGCTTAGGCTAAACTGGAAAGGACCTGGAAGTAACCGGGTTCCCTGGGTGAATCTGCGTAAGGGTAGTTCTGTTTCCCAGGGAAAGAGGAAGTCAGAGAGAACAGAGTTTGTAAGACTGGCCTTCCCGGAGGGAGACCCTGTCTATCCAAAGTGTTCCCAATGAGAGACGGAGACCTGAGCCGCTGCAAGCGCAAAGGATTTTATTGTCCGGCGCGTCGGGGTCTACTCAGCTCCACCGAAGGAGAGAGCGAGAGAGACCCCGAAACGCAGAAGCGAGGGCTTTTTATACCCTCACAGAAGCAAAATGGCGGGCTAGCTGACTGGTACAACTTTGATTGGTCCCATTGGTTGACTTTTAAACTGATTGGTTAAATCAAATAGCAAGGCGCGCGCGGGAAGGGGGAAGGTTTCGGCATTCTGAGACGTTGGTGTTAGCAGATGTGGGCTGACGGTAACAGGAAGCGGCAGCTTAAGATAGCTCGGGACCTCCCAAGTTGGGAGGGGTGGGGGCTCTCTGAGGCAGTGGAAAAATTTTCTTAGCCTGATCTGTAAAATGGCTTTTCTATGGCTAAGCTGGGTCCTTCAAGTTCAGCAGGCTTGCAAAGAGGAAAGTACCTTAGACAGACAGAGAAGATGGCGGGCCTGAGAGAACGGAGAGGTGTTGGCGTGGTTGCTAGAGAAAGAAAAGAAGAGCAGAGGAGGAGAGGTGAAGAGGAAAGAAAAGAAGGAAAGGGAGAGTGGGCACATGTTCCCTTAATTTTAGCCAAACTAGGGCACACACAGTGTGACCTCAGCCCCGGGTGTCCAGCTCTGGACACCCAGTGTGACATGATCCTGGGGTCTTTATTTTGTAAATGGATCAATGTGTTGGATGGGGGGGGTCCCATTAGTAAATGTCCTTCCAACGTCCTCAGAGACACCTGTGGCTTCGTCCACCATGGTCTAATGGGAGGAGTCGATTTCAACCCCTCCCTTTCCTCCACGTTAGGTGCCAGGAGTCATCCAACAGAACAAAACACCACGGACACTGTGTCGTGCCCAACACTACCGTCAGTGCTTCTCTGCTATTCGTAGGGGTTTTGATGGCTGATTGTTTCAGGAATGGCTGCTGGGTCCTTCTCCCAAGCCTGCAGCACCTGGTGTTCCCAGGCGGTCTCCCATCTAAAAACTAACCAGGCCCAACCCTGCTTAGCCTCCAAGATCAGATGGGATCGGACACCAGTGTGGTAGAGCTGTAGACCTTTTCCTCCATTTCGCCTGCCAACGCCTAAGCTAACCTATCTATCAATGCAGGGTAGACAAGGCAAGTCTCACTCTCCCCACCTTACAGAGGAGGATACTGAGGGCCTGAGAAGTGAAGTGGGTCCCTAAAGATCACACACTGACAAGATGCTGGAAACTGAGGAGGGTAAGGGGGGGAGTTAACCTGAGCAAGGTACAATGTATAGAAATGTACAATGTATAGAGCATGTATGGAAATGTCAGAATGAGGTCCATTAAATTGGATATCAAAAATTATCAATAAAAAAAAAGAATGCTGGAAATGGACCTGGAGGCCAAAGCTGACTTTGTAGTAGGTGAAGCCCCGCCCCTTCTACCGGCCTGTGACTCTGTGCTGAGGACACAGTAGCCACTAAATATGGATTTGTATAATTGAATGCATATTTTAAACTTTTATCCCAACGTCTCTATCCCAACATTCTCTAGAGAGAGGAGATCGGAAGCACGTATGTTTTTCAAATAAAAGGTACCCTTAATTCTATAAAGTTTATGAAATGAAGGACCCTAAGGGATGTCTCAGAAATGAGATTAGATTTACACAGAACCAAGAGACAGGGGCTGGGGGACGCTCTCTTATTCTGTGACCTCTAGCAAGTCACTTCCTCACCGAGGAGTTTATTCTCAGCTGTGACACAGGGGTGGGATCTGATGTTCGGTGGAGTCTTTCTCCACTCAAAGAAAAATGCTATAATCAATTATCTCTGGGCATGGGGCCAACATTTTCACCTTCTCTCAATAAACCATTCTGTGCGCCCAAAAGGGAAGCAGAGGCATTTGGGGGTCCACACAGAGGGGGTTGGGGTGATCTTCCTCTTGGCCACGCAGCCTCAGGACCGGGTGCCCCACCAGAAGGTGGGCGGCGCCTGCTGTGTCTGGAACTTAGACCTACACACGCCAGAGCTATGTCCAACCCAGCGCGGCTAAGGGCTCTGGCTCTGGCTGCAGCGCTCCCCCTGCGCCTTGAGAAAGCACTCGTGGCTGTGATTATGAGCTGACATAGGTATTGACCTGCGTGGGGCAGGGGGACGCTGCTTGCGCATCCGCAGTGGCTGGGCCACAGAAGCCACGTGGCTCTCCCTCCACCCGCAGGCAGGTGATGCTCCCAGCGCATGGCAGAGCCGCCTGGAGAGGGCGGCATAAAGCCACCTGGAGGCTGGGCTGCTGGAGTTTCCAAGGAGGGTCTACCTGTGATGGGAAGGGGGCACTGGACGCCCTCCCAGGCTTCTTGCTGAGCGCTGATGAGAGGCGTGCAAAAGTCAAGATTTTCATTTCTGAGCTGGGCGCGGTGGCGCACGCCTGTCATCCCAGCAGCTCAGGAGGCGGAGGTGGGAGGATTGCGAGATCGAGACCAGAGGCAGTCTGTGTAACTTAGCGAGACCCTGTCTCAAAAAGTAAAAAAAAGGGCTGGGGTTGCAGCTCAGTGGTCCAGCACTTGCAGAGCATGCAGGCGCGAGGCCCTGGGTTCAACCCCCAGTACCGAAAAAAAAAAAAAAGATTTTCATTTCTTATTTCTCAAAAGCTGGTTGATGGGCGCAAGCTCACAATGCAAACAGTGGCGATCGCCATCACTTGCTGTCCCCATGGCAACAGACAAGATTAAAAGGGCAAACAGCACTGGAACTCTCTTCAGATTCAACTCACCTGGTTTTAATTGCCAGGTGGCACTGACTCACGGAGTCCCCAGCTCGCTGCTTAACAAAATCCAAACCTCTCTTGGGTTGCTGACTGAGACATCCAGAGGACCGTCCTGGCCGTCACTGCCCTTGTCTGTGGCGGGAAGTACAAGGAGTCCTCAGGTTTCCCCATGAACCCCTGTGGTGACAGGGCGCGCCCTCCTGTCAGTGACGAATCCACAGGTGTCCCACCCATTGCTAATGACTCCTTAGGACCCGCCTGGCCCTCAGGACACCTGCACCAGCGCTCCTGACTCCGGCTGCACGGGAGAGCAGAGCACGGCCTGGAGAGACCCAGGGCAATGTCACGCACTGGAAGCAGCAGTACGGAGAGCGAAGCTCAGACCTGTCTGTCCCCAGAGCTCAGGCCTTTGCCACCATTCTGCCCCTGGAGCTGCCTGCTGGGTGGCTGTGGGGAGAAAGGAGGTCTCGAGCGGCTGGGCGCTGGGTCCCAGTCCCGGCTGTGCTGCCTCACCATTCTCTGCCCCCCAGCAGCTCAGCCCACCCCTGCCCTGCTCTCCGATTTTTCTCCTATCCAGGGCCCTGCTTTGCCTGGCTCCAGCTTCTTCCTCCCCTGACCCAGGAATTCTCTATCCACACACCTGCCTGCCTGTCATTTGATCAGTCTGGTTCAAAGCAATCGCTTCAAGCCCTGAGAGGAGCCGGCCTTTAGGAAAAACCTTGTTGTTGTTAGGTGCTATCTAGTCAGTATCCGACTCATAGTGACCCTCATAGGGTTTTCAATGGCTGACTGTTTTGGGATTGCCTTGGGAGTGGATTGCCACGTCCTTCTCCCATTTTTGCGGTGCTGGGAATTGAACTCGGGACCTCAGAAACTGCAGCACAGCGCTCTACCAACTGAGCTAAATCCCAGCCCTAGAAGAAACCTAGCACGGAGGTAAAACACTAATGAACACACGGGGAAATGACAATTAAATAAGCCACTGAGCACCTGGTCCTGAGCGACAGATAGACAGAGTCTGTTTTCAAGCTCAGGTATTTGGGCTCTGTGCACTTCTCAGCCACTGATTGGGCACCTACTCTGTGCAGGGCACTGTGCGAGAGGTGGACGCCAACACCGACAGGGGCGGAGGGAGCAGCTCAGAGGTGAGCGCCTGCCTCCTGTGCGTAATGCTCTGGGTTTGTGTTCAGCACCTGGGCACTGTGCACCTCTCAACCACTGATTGGGCACCTACTCTGTGCAGGGCACTGTGCGAGAGGTGGACTCCAAAACTGACAGGGGCTGTGGGAGCAGCTCAGAGTGAGCGCCTGCCTCCTGTGCGTAATGCTCTGGGTTTGTGTTCAGCACCTCAAAAGTAAAAACTCAAAGCAGAAGATCTCTATAACATCCAGCAGCCAGCATGGGAGAGGCAGCAGGCCTGGCCAGCAGCAGCCACAGAGACGGGGACAAAGCAGCAGGTGGTGCCAGACCACCGCAGATGTCGAGACCAGGGCAGCTGCTCCCTTTGTGGAGATCCTGGAAGCTTCTGGGAGGAGAGGGCCTTTCCAGTCAATTGCTTGCTCACTTGCTGCATCGGGGGTTGCTAGGCCCCGAGACCTTCCTGAGGGGCTGGGGATATGTGCATGCGCAGAAGACAGGACGCTGCTGTCTGGGACTTAGTCTGGTGGAGAAGACAGTAAACAATTAAACTAACTTCAAAAGTGCCCCAAAGCAAGCCAGGCGCTGTGGCGCACACCTGTCATCCCAGCGGCTGGGGAGGCGGAGGCAGGAGGATCGCAAGTTTGAGACCAGAGGCAGTCTGTGTAACTTAGCAAGACCCTGTCTCAAAAAGTAAAAAAATGGGCTGGGGGTGCAGCTCAGTGTTCCGGCATTTGCAGAGCATGCAAGCGTGAGGCCCTGGATCCAACACCCAGTACCAAAAAAAAAAAAAAAAAGAAAAGAAAAGAAAAGAAAAGAAAAAAAATGCCCCAAAGCACAAACAGAGGGTGCTAGGGGAAGTAAAGGGCTGGGATTTAGCTCATTTGGTAGAGTGCTGCTCTGCAGTCTCTGAGGTCCTGAGTTCGATTCCCAGCACCACAAAAATGGGAGAAGGACGTGGCAATCCACTCCCAAGTCACTCCCGAAACAGTCAGCCATTGAAAACCCTATGAGGGCCACTATGAGTCGGAAATGACTCCACAGCACCTAACAACAACAACAACAACAACAACAAGGGGAAGGCAAGGAGGCTGATCTTGGGTGTTCAGGGCACCTCCTAAAGGAAGCGAGCTTGGGCCCAAAGCAGGAATGAGGTGCTGCTGGATGGGGGTGTCGCAGGGGTCTCCCTGGAAACAGTTGAGCTGTGGATGGCAGGCGGCCCTGTAAGTGCCATGGGATGGAAACGGGTGAGGTGAGGAGATTGGCCAGCGCTGCAGCCCAGTCCAGGGGCCTCAGCACCCTCCCCTGAAAGGGGACGGTGCAGGGCGCCGGGCTGCAGGCCCAATGCTGTGGCCCACAGGAGGAAACTGTGGCTTGGGATCCCTGGCCGCACTCTGGCCCCGCACCCCATCTCCTGCCAAGGGCTCCCTCCAGCCAAGCCAGCCAGAGACCAGGCAGCATCAGAGGCTCTTGACCAGACGGACAGTCAAGCTCTCTGCACACGGAGAAGCCAAAGGGGAGTTGGCAGAGTTGCACGGTGAAGATGCAGCTGGCCAGGGAGTGAGTGGGAAACATGGGGAATAAGAACCCCATGGGTTCCCTGCAGCTCCCCAAAACCCCACGCACATAGCCAGACGAACGAGGAAGGAGGCAGACACCGGAAGAGGAGGCAGCAAGCTTGAGCCCATGAAGCAGCTGCCAGCAGCCCGGCAGTGCAGGTGCCGAAGGGACCAGAACAAGGAAACGGGGGGACTCACAGCACCCCAAAATCTTCAGGGATCAGAAACCCTAGGGGACTTTGGAGTGGAGGCGTGGGGGGCAGGCCTGGGTCCATACGCCGGCCCTGCCAGGCCCCTCCTTTAGCCCCAGCAGCCAGGGCCTGGCTCTGCCGCCTGCAGGGAGGGCAGGGGGGCCTCCAGGGAACCACACAGGCCCCCACTCAGGGATCCCAGCCTGGCAGGGGTGGGAGTGTGGCAGACTCCGCCCAAATGCCACGCAAGCCCTCAGCCTCATCTCGCTGATTCTCTGCCAGCCAAACACAGCTCTGAGCAGGACCCTGCGTAATCTGGAAAACCCAAAAGAAAACCCTCCAAGATGCTGAAACGGGAGCCACCAGGAACAGCCCTGACCCTTCTCTGCAGACAAGCTTTTCACTGTGGGAAGGCCCAGTCTTGATTCTCCAGTAAAGCCCACCTGCAGAGTCCATGGCCCCTCCAGTACTCTCTCTCACATATGCATGCGTTGGGAGGAATCTCAGGCCATCTGAGGAAAACGCCCACTATACAGAGAGAATAAAGGAGACAGAAAAGGGAACTCTGGTGGACTAGAACCAATACATGGAGCAAAAGGAAAACCTCAAAGACCTCATAATTCGTATCCTCGGGGAGATGAAAGATGATATTGGTCCCGTGAAATAAGAACAGGATCTCAAAGTGAAAACAGTCAGAAAATAAGAGCAGCTAGCCAGGCACGGTGGCTCACACCTGTAATCCCAGCCGCTGGGGAGACAGAGGCAGGAGGATCACAGACGTGAGGCCAGAGGCAGCCTGCGTAACATAGCAAGACCATGTCTCAAGATAAATAAATAAAACATAGGTTGGGGTGCATCTCAGTGGTAAAGCACTTGCAACACATGCATGAGGTCCCACGTTCAACTCTCACGTACTGCAAAAAGTGGTGGTGGGGGGGGCTGCAAAAGCTGCAATATGACACCAGTAGTGAGAAATTCAGTAGAAAGTTTTTTAAAAATAAAGTTGAATAAATATTCCCACCACAAAAATTATGGACAAAATCCGTGTACATCTACAATGCCAGCAACTTGAGAGGCTGAAGCAGGAGGATCACAAGTTCAAGGCTAGAGGCAACCTATGCAACTTACCAGGATCTTGTCTCAAAATAAAAATAAAAAAGAGATTTGGGGTGCACCTCAGTAGTAGGGCACTTACCTAGCATGTGCTAGGCCCTGGGTTCAACCTCTAGCACTGCAAAAAACAAGAAACAAACAAAAACAAAAACAAAAGGAGAAATATCAATAAGAAATAAAGGATAGGAAATTTGAATATCAATCCTTGAGAATGGGAACAATAGGTGGAAAAAATGATAAAAGAAATTCTGGACAAAATTTTAACTGAACCAAATGACAAGTGTTTCCAGATCAACTGAGCTTACTGAGTGCCCATTGTTGTGCCCAAAGTTCGAGTTCCCCAAAGACCACCAGGGAGTCCGAAGCATGCAATAACAAAGAGCCTTTCTTAAACCTCGAGCTCGAGGGTACCGCACCTCACCAACACAGCAGTTCAGTATTGGGACCCCGTTGCTGGGTAAAGGTTTTTATTGTGGGTTACAAGCAGGGAAGGAGGGGGTGGAGAAAGTGAAAGGCAGATAAGGTGAGGCTTTGAGTTGCTGAAGTATGCCATTTATGTTATCTTGAGGTCTGGGAGTTCTCGGAAGTTACTGCCCATATCTACAGCCCTCTGCTCTGGCCCAGAGCATTCTGATCTAGTGATCTTTTAAAGGAATTTGTGGAGCAGCGCCTGTAAGACAGAATCCTAAGATGAGGGGGTCATTCGGGCTGACTCCGGGCTGTTGGTCAGCCTGGGCATCTCAGTATGACCTCAGAAAATAAAACAATCGCCCATGTACCTTTTCTCAGAAAGCTGCTAGAGGATGTGCTACCACAGTACAAAGAAGTAAATCAAGAAAGAAGATGTAAGCTTCAGGAGATGAGGAAGATAAACGTAAGAGGTACAGGGAAATCCCAGAATGGCAACCATACAGTTATCCTGGAGAGCAACTAGTCTGGACCAAAACAGTAGGATATAATAGGAAGAAAATTACAAATGGACACATTACTCAATCACTGACCGTGCAGGAAATAGTATTGAGAGGGATTTTTCAGTACCAAAGACATTTTTGGAAGGCATTACTGGTAGATACCTGGGAAACTCAGCAAGTCCATTCTTGCTCTCTTATTTATTGAGCACCCTGGATGGGCCAGAACCACCCTAAGCCCTAGGAATATAGCCATGAATAAAGCAAATGAAAACCCCATCCTTCACAAAGTGCAGGTTTTGATGGTGGGAATCAGACAGTAATGGAGACGAGTGCAGTCCACAGCATGTCAGCTGGTGGTGGTGCTGTGGAGAGAGGGAGGCAGGGAGCGGGAGGCCTGGCACTCTGTCAGCGCTTCTCTGCTATTCATAGGGTTTTCAGTGGCTGATAGTTCGGGGATTGCTTCTGGAGTGGATTGCCACGTCCTCCCATTTTTGTGGTGCTGGGGACCTCAGAGAATGCAGAGTGGCACTCTACCAACTGAGCCAAACCCCAGCCCTCTTAGGTTAGTTGTTGTTGTTAGGTGCCGTTGAGTAGGTATCCGACTCATAGCGACCCTCATAGGGTTTTCAATGGCAGACTGTTTCGGGATTGCCTTGGGAGTGGGTTGCCACATCCTTCTCCCATTTTTGCGGTGCTGGGAATCAAACTGGGGACCTCAGAGACTGCAGCGCAGCACTCTACCCACTGAGGTCAGAGTGGGCTGGAAATCAAAATAGAAGGAAGTCCTTCAATCCTCCTCCCCACATACAAGGCAGACTCGTTGGCCCTGCTCAGACTGTTGGCACTAATCAGACCGTTCCTTGGCCAGAGCCCCAGGGGGAAAGGCAAGGAGCTTGAACTCCATTAAGGGTACATTTCTGAAGATACAACTGTGTGTGCAGTAATCACTCAAAGCAGCTTTCAGCCTACTTGTTGTTGTTGTTGTTGTTAGGTGCTGTCGAGTTGTGTGCGACTCATAGCGACCCTCATAGGGTTTTCAATGGCTGACTGTTTCCGGATTGCCTTGGGAGTGGGTTGCCACATCCTTCTCCCATTTTTGCGGTGCTGGGAATTGAACTCAGGACCTCAGAGACTGCAGAGCAGTGCTCTACCAACTGAGCTAAATCCCAGACCCTCAGCCTACTTAGGTAAAAACATATAGACACTGTGTGCTTCTTCAGTGGTCTGAAATTACTACTGGACCCATAGTTAAACAATTAAATTGCAATTAATGTTTGAATTTCTGTTTAAAGGGATACTTTTGTTTTACACTTAGCCTTTCTTCCATTACATGCTGATTTCCAGATGAGTTATGCCAGAAAAAAATACAGCTCCCCTCCCTCCCCCGGTAATTCTGTACTTTTTCAAGGCAAGGAATAGTCCTACAAAAGAAAAACAAACTCCACAACTCTCAGATATTGTTGTTGTTGCTAGGTGCCGTCGAGTCAGTATCCGACTTATAGTGACCCTCTGTACAACAGGGGAAACACTGTTGTCAGTGCTTCGCTGCTGTTCACAGGGTTTTCAATGGCTGATTGATTTTTGGGAGTGGGTTGCTGGGTCCTTCTCCCAAGCCTACAGCACCTGGTGTTCCCAGGTGGTCTCCCATTCAAGTACTAACCAGGCCCGACCCTGCTTAGCTTCCGAGATCTGACGGGATCCGATGCCACAGGGCTATAGCTGCAGGCACTCTCAGATATAGAAGTGCTATTATTCTGATGAGGAGATGGTGTCTGGCTTCGGGTTTTATTATCTTAACCCAGTTGTTAGATGGATCTGTTTTATGAGAGACACAGACGTGTGATCCTCTGCGCCACGATGGAGAGCAGGTAACTGGATCCTTCCCGTTCTGCTTCCCAGCTTCATGCATCTCTTTAAAGAGCCTGTGTTTTGTTTAGTTATTTTACTTTTTCTTTCCTCAAAACCAGGATGGATGCTTCTTCCCTGAGTAGATTTTAACACAGTTGCTGCGGGCTGCAAGAAAAAATCACACAGGGTGGGGGTTGCCCCATTAAAGTAAGATTGAAGCCAGAATTAAAAGTGGAGAGCTAATCTCTGTGTACCTTTGCGATGGATGTATTTTTAAATTGGCAATTTGAAGAAGAATAAAATTGGTCAGAATAATATAGTGCAGAAGGGGAAAGCCAATCGGGCAGGGTTATTATAATTCTAATTAGATGCATTCCCCAGTTTCAGATTTACTTACAGAACCATCTCAGTTTTAATGGGAAGAAATTCTTATTGATGAACTTGATTACTACCGTGGAATTTTACTTGCCTTGTGGCGGCTGTAACGACAAACCCTGAAAAGCAGGAAGGCAGAGATGCAAAGATAAAGTCGCTGTGCCTCACTCCCAAGTGGAGCTCCCGTGGGATTCACCAAGAAATACACAATGGCTGTGCTTCTGTTTCTTTACTTCAAATGTCCTGGGGCTCCAAAGATAGCTGGGAACTAATTTTTCCCACTGTTCGAAGTCCCTGGATTTGCAGCTGGAAGGTGGTGTCTTAGCAGACTGCCTGTGACCTAACCATCACCCTGTGGGTGCACAGGCTCATCCTGGGAGGATGGGCTTCTCCATCCGGAATTGTCCCGCCTTTATTGATCCAGTTCTTGGCAGTGTAATTAGGACTATGTGGACCACCCAGAAAGTGTCAGTCTTCAATAGTTTGAAAGTCAGGAAACTCACATTAGGAGGTAAAACATTTTATAGGAGAGACGTGAGAAATGGAAGGGTCGAATGAAGATACGAAGCCACGTGTACCCCTGTAAGGAGCACTTGTAATGCCAGCACTCAGGAGGCCCTTGAGTTAAAGGTCAGCCTGGGCCTCATAGCAAGATGCTGCCAAAAAGAAAAAAGAAAAAAAATGAAGATACAGATACAGGAAAGATGGGAGAAAAGAGCAGATGTCACGTAAACGGCAGTCTCTCACTCGTGTGGCCCATGAAGGAAGTGGGGCAGATAGATTCACAGTGGATAAAACTCAGGGCAAAGCCTGTGCCTTGATTTGGCCCCGGGGGCTGCCAACCTCCAGACACTGTGGTTGAAATGGGACCAGGCTGTCTCAAGAGGGGCGACCGGCCTCTCCATCACCTGCAACCTCTTTCCTGAAACTGGAGCCTTCTGTCCACCACCGCACCTTGTTAGCTTCCGGTGTAAGCAACTATAACCAACTGTAACCTGTGTAACTTGCCGTAACCAACATCCACAAACCAGCTGGAAACAATGCACACTTCCCATCTGACAGTTCTGGAGCTCAGTGTCCAAAATGGCGCTGTCGGACGTGGTGGCGCACACCTGTCATCCCAGCGGCTCAGGAGGCAGAGGCGGGAGGATCGCAAGTTCGAGACCAGAGGCAGTCTGCGTAACTTAGACCCTGTCTCAAAAAGTGAAAAAAAAAATGGGCTGGGAGTGCAGCTCAGTGGTCCAGCACTTGCAGAGCATGCAGGTGTAAGGCCCTGGGTTTAACCCCCAGGACAGGAAAAAAAAAAAAAAAAAATGGCGCTCACAGGGCTAAAGCCGGGAGGTTGGAAGAACTGGATTCCTTTCTGGAAGCTTAGGAAGAAACCCATTTTCTTGACTTCTCCAGCTTCTGCAGACCACCCACATTCCTCAGCCTGTGACCCTTCTCCATCATCAAAGCCACCTCCTTCCCATACTCCCATGCCACTGGCTTTCCCCTTCCTCCTCCATTGTAAGGACGCTTGTGACTGAGCTGCGCCCCCGCCCCCCACAGCATCCAGGATAATATCCCTATTTTAGATCCACTGATTAGCAACCTTAAATCCATCTGTGACCCTAATTCACATATTCAAAGGTTCTGGGAATTCAGACATGCACATCTTTGGGGCTCATTAGAATTTCACTGTTCCCCAATAACAAGGTCTGGACCCACCAAAAAAGTGTCTGAGCCAGATGCTGAGAAGAGGATTTCTGTCCTAGAGACGTGGACACTATCTGTAGGGAGATATTGGGAGGAAATTGGCAAAAACCCCAAAACTGGGAAAACGGCTTTTGAAGATCTGGTTTGTAAATTAGAAATCTAGGGAAAATGAAAGTAACTTGGCTGGATGTTTGTACAGAACCCTTCACAAATCCCCCTAACCTGATTGGACAATTGGACTCAAAGCTGATTGGCTCAGGCCATTCCATGGGCAAGCTATATAAGGAGCTGCACTGCAGCAGCTTGCCCTTTTTCTCCCAGACCATCGGCTAAGCAAGGACCTTTCCTCGCCTGGACCATCAGCAAGGAAACAACTTCCCCTTTTTTGCCCGGACCTTCGACCGCCAACAAGGAAAGACCCCTTTTTCGCCTGGACCACTGATGAGGACCCAGCTCTCTCCGTTCTCTCGCCTGGACCTTCGGTGAGGAAAGAATGCTCTCCCACCGAGACCATCAACAAGGAAAGAACTCGCTCTCCACCAAGACCACCAACACAGGAGCATCTGCCCTTGAGGCTGTATAAGAGCTGCTAGCACTTAAAGCTGTACGTTTTGGGTTTCTCTCCACCTTGATAAGGGCAGAGAAATAAAGAGCTGTGTTTGCCCCCACAAGGCAAAAGCGCCCAGGGCTTTTCCTTTCTCCCATCTCCACTGGCCACAGAAGTCCACACCCCTCACCCGAGGGTCCCGAGTGAATTGTGTTTAGTATCTGTGTGCTTGGAGGTGCCCCCCATCTGAACATCCGGGCCGGGCCAGGAGGCACACGCCCCACATGGGTGCTGGTTTAAAAGAGGGGGAACTCCTCCAATGCCAATAAAGAGCAGGGAAAAATGGTTTCAGCAGAAAGAAAACGGTGTCTTGAAAGTAAAGCCATGAGTCGTGAGAGGCTTGGCAGAGGAAGCAGCTCACAGGATGCTGGGGAATTTCATCCCAGCCCTGGTCTCCTCCTTCTTGGCCTCAGTTTCTCTATCTGCACACCAGTGTGGACCAGACAATTTCCGGGGGTCTTTGCAGGGTAAGAATTGAGATGTGGTTTTCAGACAACAATGGACTCCTTGCACCAACCTTCCTGAGCCCCAGGTTGGGCTGGGCATTGTTCTAAGTACTGTGGACTTGGCAATGAAAAAAACCAATGAAATTCTCAAGCCTTCAAAGATTGTCATGCACGGCAAAAGCTGCCGGCCTTGAGGCTGATGCTGTGGGGGAGGCCAATGCTCCTCTACAACCTCACAGGATGTTCTCATGGGTGGCAAGAGGGAAGGCGAGATTCTCTATTCATCAGAAGTCGATGCTAATGATAATACCTGAAGTAATGGAGCAACTGTAAGGAGGCCCAGAGCTGTGCAGCCTCGGACCCACCATAAACAAAAATGGGGTTACCTTTCCCTTAAAAACCAAAGAGGGGAGGACGGGGGGCAGGCGGAGCCATGAACAGCCTCCCTCCAAATAGCAGATACTCCAAGGTGGTCCAGATGCTGTCCACTGACGGACCGCCCATCAAGGTGAAGTTTAAGACGGAGCCCCAGGTACAAAGCCTGGCAAGCCCAAGTGGAGGGACGGTCCAGGTGGCACCCATCAGAGAAGGCAAACCTGGTCACCAGCCTCCCATCACGCACAGGGCTGAGAGGGTGAGCCAGGGGCTGCCCCGATTTCCATCATTTGGAGGGAATTAGGACCCAGGTAAGGACCCGGGTGGCCCCTTACTTCCAGGCCCTTCCCGCCTTAATCTGCTGCATGTTCCCATGGCAGCACTGGCCTTGAAGAAAACGGAAAGAGCCGGGCGCGGTGGCGCACGCCTGTCATCCCAGCAGCTCCGGAGGTGGAGGCAGGAGGATCTCAAGTTCGAGACCAGAGGCAGTCTGTGTAACTTAGCAAGACTCTGTCTCAAAAAGTAAAAAGCTGGGCTGAGGGTGCAGCTCAGTGGTCCAGCACTTGCAGAGCATGCAGGCGCAAGGCCCTGGGTTCAACCCCCAGTACCGCGGAAAAAAAAAAAAAAGAAGAAGAAAAAAAAAGGAAAGAAATGTGAAGCTCCGATCTTACGCTGGTCCATTCGCCCTGCTTCTTAGAGAGCATCGGATGCTGGGGAAAGGGTCCAAAGTTCAGACACAACCCATGTGTGCTGCTTCTGGGCCTGTGGAGGCAGGTGTGGCCGGCGCCCTCACATCTCCTGAGCTCCCAGGGAGAAGACCCCCCAAAGGCTGCTGCCCAGCGGTGCTGATTAAAATGGAACTGCCTGGTTAGTGAATGCTACTGAGGTGGGCTGGCCATTTCTCAGCCAGGGCGGTGCCTCGGCCTCAGGACAGGCAAATCCTGGGCATGCGCACTTCTCCTTTGCCAGGTTCTGACCTCACGCCGCTCGCCAAGCCCTCGGCCGGCTGGCGCTTTTGCAATCGAAGGCCGATTGATGTCACCTCAGGGGCCCACGCAAAGCTCGGGGCCAGAAGGATGGAAAATGGCAACTCCAGCCCCCTGTGTGACAGCCGGGCCGGACCTCAAAGCCTGGCCCTGCCCCTGGCCCTGCAGATGTGACCCTGAGCCTGCCTTCAGCCTCTCCCGGCTCCACCAGGAGGGCACTAGAGAGCTGGGCAGGTGGGGTCTTGGCAGAAAACTGGGGGCCACTCAAAGGGGGCGGCTCTGAGAGCAGAGTGAAGGTGCCGAGGGAGCCACCAGGGAGCCCGGACAGAGGGAAGCCGTGGCCTTGTGGGCCGGAAGGGTCCCGTGGCTCTGCTGCTCCGTGGACCAGTGAGCAGGGCCACGGCCAGCCCCGCCAGTGCCCACTGGCCGACCTCCCATTGCTGCTCCCCCACCCCATGGGGTGGACCCCCCAGGGCACAGAACATGCCAAGCAGGGGCCTGGACAAATGGACACTCAGTAGCCGGAGCGGGCCAGGGAGGGGCCCTAAAACCTGGGCACGCCTACCTCACAGGACAAAGGGGACCCTGGTTAAGCCAAGGGTCTCGAGGGGTGGGACCACCTACAAGGGTCCCTGGAAGAAGAAGGCAGATGAACCAGAGGCACTCAGAGGTGGTGACAGAGCAGGGGACAGGGAGAGGCTGGGCGAGGCTCTGTGCGGGCAGGGAAGAGCGTGGAGGGGCAGGAACCGAGGAGGACAGCGGCCTCTAGTGGCCAGAAGGGGCAAGAACATGGCCTCCCCAGACTCCAGGAAGAACACGGCCCGCCAGCCCTCCTCAGGCGCCCGACCTCCGGAGCAGAAGGGAGCAGAAGAGGAAAGCGTCGGGGTCGTTTGCTCCAGCAGCCCTAGGAAGCTAACACGCTGCAGAAGACGGACTCCCTGCCCCGCGGCCACCCAGCCCCCCCACCCCGCAATCTCCCAAACCACTCCCTGGCCTCTGGCCCTTGTCAACTGCAGTGAGGACAGAGGACAGAGGGGCAGCTCCAACAGAGAGCAAATACCCTGGTTACCCAGTGTTGATCCTGGGAGATGGACCAGGCCAGAGGGGCTGCAAAGCCCACAGGAGCCCGTCTCACGTCCACCCGCTAGCTGATCCCACACGAAGGCTAACAACAGGGTCCAGGTTGTCCCCTAACATACATCTCACATTTTCTCCTTGTTGTTGTTGTTAGGTGCTGTCGAGTCGGTATCCGACTCATCACGACCCTCATCGGGTTTTCAATGGCTGACTATTTGGGGATTGCCTTGGGAGTGGATTGCCAGGTCCTTCTCCCATTTTTGCGGTGCTGGGAATTGAACTTGGGACCTCAGAGACTGCAGTGCAGAGCTCTACCAACTGAGCTAAATCCCAGCCCCTTTCCCCTAACATACATTTCACATTTTCTCCTTATTAGGTGCCACTGAGTCAGTATCAGACTCATAGCGACCCTCATAAGGTTTTCAATGGCTGTTTCCGAATTGCCTTGGGAGTGGATTGCCAGGTCCTTCTCCCATTTTTGCAGTGCTGGAAATTGAACTCAGGACCTCAGAGACTGCAGCGCGGCACTCTACCAACTGAGCTAAACCCCAGCCCATTTTCTCCTTAGCTTCTTCCTTTTTTAACGCCTCATAATCAGTGGGACTTAAGGTCCCGGCAGCCCACTCCCAAAACAACCAGCCATTGAAAACCCTATGAATGCCAGAGAAGCACTGTCAGATCTAGTGCAGGGAAATGAGCCCCCCAAGCTGGAAGGCATTCAAGAGACAACTGGGGAAGGGTTGCCTCCTCAAAGTAGAGTCAACCCTAATGATGAGAATGGAGTAAATGTCCTGGGACCTCCCCTTGCTAACGTGGCATGATTCAAAATGAGAAGAAACACAGTGACTGCAACATCAAATATAAAAGGAGCATGTATATGGCACAGTGCTGGATAGTGTTTCGTTCTGCTGCACTTTGGGTTACTATGAGTCGGATCAGACTCAACAGCACCTGACATCACCAACGTAACCAGTGTGGACTCGCTGGGTGGGGAGGCACCACAGGACACTACAATAGGCCTCGGCCCAGAAGTCTGAAGCCTGGGTGCTCATCTGGGATCTAGACCAGGTTTGAAGTGCCATCTGGCAAATTACCACCCCTCTCCAATCAAAGATGTCACATTGAAGAAGAAGGTGCGTCTGACTCATGCCATGGTATTTTCAGTGGCATCATATGGTTGTGAAAGCTGGACTTTGAACAAGAGAGACAGAAAAAGAATTGATGCTTTTGAATTGTGGTGCTGGAGACGTCTATTGAATATACCATGGACTGCCAAAAGAACCAACAAATCTGACCTAGAAGAAGGGCAGTCAGAGTGCTCCTTGGAAGCAAGGATGGCCAGACTGCGTCTTACATATTCCCGCCATGTAGTCAGGAGAGAACAATCCCTGGAGAAGGACATCATGTTTGGAAGAGTGGCAGGTCAACGCAAAAGAGGAAAACCCTCTGCCAGATGGATTGACACAGGGTCTGCAACAATGGGCTTAAACAGAAATAAGATCGTTTGCCTGGCACAGAATCGGCAAGTGTTTCGATCTGCTGTACATAGGGTTGCTATGAGTCAGACTCGACTCGACGGCACCTAATAACAACAACAACAACTCCAAGCCTCAGTTTCTCTAGCTGTACAAGGGAACGTGTCTGGGTCTCTCTGAGGCCCTCGTTTTTCCTTGACTCTATGCGCCTCCTTTTTTGTCACCTGCTTGCCTGACCTAGCCACCCTGAGGAACGAGGGTGGTCAGGGTTGGTGGAGAACCAGATGTCTGGAACCCTGAGCGCCTGGCCCAGGGACCTCAGCCGCTTGTTCTCTGCTGCCCCCTGCTGGTCGCTCATTAGAACAGCCTCCAGCCAGACCCCTGGGAAAGGCACCTTCTGCCATTCCTGACCTGGCCTGCCAGGCTCTACCTCGAGGCTGGTTCTTGGGGTGCAGAAGGAAGCCTGTGCTGGCACCAGAGCCCTGCATGGGAGCCGCTTGCATCTCCCCACTTCGGCCCCCCTCTTCCTGTACACACTCGTACCACGGGGCATCAGATGCCTGGCTTCTGAAAAGTGCCTCTGCCGCCCCGTTCTCGGGCTTTGGATGACGGTAATGATATGACAAGGGCCCCGTAAACTCCCTTCCGGTACCTGCCACCACGTTCTGTGTGTCCTGTCCCTTGGCCCTCCTTTGTCCTGGGCTTGCAGAGATGGGACAGCCATGGGAACGCTGCACACAGAAAATGGATGGGACAGGGAGGTTGGACATCTGCCGTCTGTAGTTCCTGGACCCCAGAAGATGCCCCTCCCAGCTCTGTGTCTGCTGCTGAGCCACTGGAGAGCCGCTGGCTGCCGGGACACCATCCAAGCCTGTGTCCCTGGGGCAGGACTGCCAGGAGGGGGCAGGTGAGGGTCCCTGGCTTTCTCCCTTCCCTGCTCCGCCTTCCACAGCTCAGGGGACTCTGGCCTCGGGACGCTCCCTCGCTGCTTTGGCAGGTCATCATGTGCTTCCTCTGACCTCCCCAGGTCTCCTTCCCCCCCCCCACCACCACCATTTCCACAGTGAACCTCGGTGGGCCACGGCACACAGAGCCAGAGTCAACAAAAATGCATCCTGCTTTCTCCCAGCCAGAAGAGGTTGCCCTGGAGACCTCCAGCCTGGCAAGAGCAGGGGAAAAAGGAGGCACCACCACCTTAAAGGCCAGGCTGCCTCTCTAGATGCCAGGCTCATCCTCACCCTAGGGCACAGGGGCCATGAAACGGGAAGCACAGAAAGGAATGCAGTCAGAGCCCTGCCAGGAAACATACGCAGCCGTGATCATGGAAATGCTCTTCACTGGGCTTTGTGTGTGTGTGTGTGTGTGTGTGTGTGTGTGTGTGTGTGTGGTACTGGGGGTTGAACCCAGGGCCTCGTGCCTGCATGCTTTGCAAGTGCTGGACCACTGAGCTGCACCCTTAGCCCATTTTTTACTTTTTGAGACAGGGTCTCACTAAATTACACAGACTGCCTCTGGTCTCGAACTTGCGATCCTCCTGCCTCCGCCTCCTGAGCCTCTGGGATTATAAGCGTGTGCCACCGCGCTCAGCTTACTGGTTTTCAAATTTTAAAGTCAACCTATGGGCCAAGTGCAGGCCTCATTTTGGTTACACAACACAACCTGGATGATGGAACGGTCAAGCCCACCCATGGGACCTTCAGGGAGCAGAGGAGGTGGAGAGAGGGGCGGGCGACGATCCCAGCGCTGCCACAGTAAGGCTGTGTGGAAGGCGTCGCCAGACCTACCACAGTCCATGAGATTCTGGGGAGCCCTGGGGTACAGCATCCCAAACATAACCAAGAGAGCAAAAAAGAACCAAGAGGGGACCCCAAATGCAGGGTAAAAATGACCCGAGGGACGGATGTAAACGTATCGTTTGGAGACAGAGAAAAGTACCAGGGGAATAAAAGCAGAGTGGACTAAAGCCAGGAGGCTTCGGCTGAGGAGTGGGAGGGAGACAGGAAGGAACTCTGCTTTTGCTCATTCCCTCTTCTGTGCACTGCTGGGAGTTTGGGTTGTTTTGTTTTGTTTTGTTTTTTCTTGGTTTTGGTTTTGGGTTTTTTCTTTCTTTCTTTTTTTTTTTTTTTTTTTTGTTATTGTTGTTATTGTTTGCTTGTGCTGGGAGTGGAAACCAGGGGCTTGTTAAGCACTGGCTCTACCACCGAGCTATATTCCCAGGCCTCAAAATTTTAATTTTATTTTATTTTTTAATTTTTTTATGGTGCTGGGGATCAAACCTAGGGCCTTGCGCACACTAGGCCAGCGCTCTACCACTGAGCTACATCCCCAGCCCTAAACTTAGTTTCAGATGTTAAAAGGGGACACCAAAATCCTGGTGGATGGAAGCAGAGATGCCCGGGTTTCTGCCCCGGCCACTGCGGGTCCGCGTGGAGCCCGCGCCCTGGGGCCCGGCGGGCCTTGGCCCTAGCCCAGCATGCTCCGGCAGCGCCGCCGCTCCTCCTCCTGCTTCTCCGCCAGGCGGCTCTCCAGCAACACCAGCTCGCGCCGCACCGCCTTGCGCATGGACGGCTCCAGCTCCAGCACCTTCTCCAGGTCCGCGCGGGCCTCCTCCGCGTTCCACACCTCCGCGTGCGCCCGGGCGCGCAGGTAGTAGGCCTTTGCGATGCCTGCGGGAGAGGCGCGCTGACGCCCCCTGCCGGCCGGAGGCGACCCCCACCAGGCTGGTGTCCGGCTGGTGTCCAGCTGACACGCCCGGAGCCCTGCGCTCAGCTCTCCCTGCCCGCTGGCCTCAGTTTCCTTGACTGTGAAGTGGGGGTGATAATACTGATAACAACAGCGCCTGCTCCCCTCCCTTGCATGGACCCCTCCAAGGCCCTGTAACCAATGTCATATTCAGGTCTTTCTTTCTTTCTTTCTTTTTTTTTTTTTTTTTTTTTTTTTTTTTTGCGGTACTGGGGGTTGAACCCAGTGCCGCTTGCATGCTTTGCAAGTGCTCGACCACTGAGCTGCACCCCCAGCCCATTCTTTTACTTTTTGAGACAGGGTCTCGCTAAGTTACTCAGACTGCCTCTGGTCTTGAACATGCGATCCTCCTGCCTCTGCCTCCCAACCAAATCACTGGGATTACAGGCGTGCGCCACCGCGCTCAGCATCCTGGAGTGCGTTTGGTGTTGCTCTTAACATTATTCAAATACCCTCTTCACGGGTTGCCATATTTCCACCCCGGAAGTACTAGTGTAGACAAGATTTTCTTTTAGGTTGTTTGTCTCCTTGTTATTTGGGTTTGTTTGGTTGGGTTTCTTCCCTTTGGTTTGGTTTTTGTCTGTTTTGCTTTTGTTTTGTTGTTTTGTTTCCTTGGCAGTACTGCGAGGTTGAACCCAGGGCCGGGCAAGCACTCTGCCACGCAGCTGCACTCCAGCCTCTTTTTTATTCTTTAGCTAGAGTCAGGGTCTTGCTAAACTGGGCAGGCTGCCTCTCACCTGGAACTCCATCCTCCTGCCTCAGCCTCCCCTAGGCGCTGGGGTTACAGGCATGCTCCAGGGCACCCGGCTACCCCCCTTTAAAAAGCCTGCTTACTACCGCACAAAATCACAAGTTTGACGAGCTATGGGTATGTGAGTCCAAATGCACTTAAAAGTAAAATACCTTCTCCCATAAGCACCACCCACCTGTCACCCACCTGGAATGCAAGTTTGGGGAAACCCTGCTGGGTGCAGAGAAGCTTTGCTGCCACCCAGGATGGGAAGCAAAATCCGCGGAGGTCTTTGCAGGTGGCTGTGAGGCCGCCCCGCCCCGCGCACGCCCCGCCCCGCGCACGCCCCGCCCCGCCCCGCGCACCTGGGTGGTGGCGGAGGATGTCGCTGGTGTGCTCCAGCACCTCGTAGTACTCCTCCTTCTTCAGCAGGCACTGGCAGTAGTTGAGGACCAGGGTGTTGATCATCTTCTCCAGCTTCAGCCACTGCACCTCCCAGGGCTTCTCCTGGACCAGGGAAAATCAGCTGTGAGCCCGCAGCGCCCAGTTGCCGCAGCGCCACTGGCCCCCAGCCAGCCCCGCCCCAGGTCCC
>VMDO01000374.1:275750-319016 GCA_007922755.1 Pedetes capensis | reverse complement strand
ACGGAGACTATACACATGGACTTCACCAGATGGAACATACAGAAATCAAATTGACTACATATGTGCAAAGAGACGATGGAAAAGCTCTGTACAAAATGTCAAAACAAGACCAGGTGCTGACTGTGGATCAGACCATCAACTTCTCATATGCAAGTTCAAACTGAAGCTGAAGAAAATTAGAATAAGTATACGAGAGCCATGGTATGACCTTGAGTATATCCCACCTGAGTTCAGAGACTACCTCAAAAATAGGTTTAATGCATTCAACACAAATGATAAGAGACCAGAAGAGTTGTGTCATGACATAAAAGATATCATTCAAGAAGGAAGCAAAAAGTTCTTTAAAAGAAAAGGAAAAAAAGAAAAGACCAAGTTCCATGTCAAAAGAGGCAGTAGAACTTGCCCTTGAACGTCCAGCAGCTAAAGTAAAAGGAACACATGATGAAGTTAAGGAACTAAACAGAAGATTTCAGAAGGCAGCTCGAGAAGACAAAAACAAATATCATAATGACATGTGCAAGGAGCTGGAGGCAGAAAACAAAAAGGGAAGAACATGCTCTTTGTTTCTCAAGCTTACTGAAGTGAAGAAAAAATTCAAGCCTCGAGTGGCAGTAGTGAAAGATTCTACAGGGAAAATATTAAATGATGCAGGAAACATCAAAAGAAGATGGGAAGAATACACAGAGTCATTATACAAGAAAGAATTGGTAGATGACCAACCATTCCAAGAGGTTGCATATGAAGAGGAACCAGTGGGGTTGAAGGATAAAGTGGAAGCTGCCTTGAAACAACTGGTGAAACACAAGGCTCCAGGAATTGATGGGATACCAATAGAGATGTTTCAACAAACAGATGCAGCACTGGAGGTGTTAGCATGTTTGTGCCAATGGGTTTGGAAAACAGCTACTTGGCCAACTGACTGAAAGAGATCCATATTTGTGCCTATTCCCAAAAAAGGGGATCCAACTGAATGTGCAAACTATCGGACAATATCATTAATATCACACACAAGCAAAATTCAACTAAAGATCATTCAGAAGTGACTGCAGCAGTGTATAGCAAGGGAATTACCGGAAAATCAAGCGGGATTCAGAAGAGGGGGGGAACCAGGGACATCATTGTTGATGTCAGGTGGATATTAGCTGAAAGCAGAGAATTTCAGAAAGATGTCTATGTTTTATTGACTATGCATTTGATTGTGTGGATCATAACAAATTATGGATAACACTTTTTAAAATGGGAATACCAGAACACCTAATTGTGCTCATGAGAAATCTGTACATGAACCAGGAATAGAACAAGGAAACACTGAGTGGTTTAAAGTTGAGAAAGGTGTGCGTCAGTGCTGTATACTTGGACCGTATCTCTTCAATTTGTATGCTGAGCAAGTAATCCGAGAAGCTGGACTTTATGAGGAAGAACACGGCACCAAGATTGGAGGAAGACTCATTAACAACCTGCCTTATGCAGATGACACAACTCTGCTTACTGAAAGTGAAGAGGATTTAAAACATTTACTGATGAAGATCAAAGATCATAGCCTTCAATATGGGTTATGACTAAACATCAACAAAACAAAAATCGGACTGGGTCAGCACACAACTTCACAATAAATGGAGGAAATATTGAGGCTGTCCAAGATTTTGCTTTGCTTGCCTCTATAGTCAACACCCGTGAAAGCAGCAGTCAAGAAATCAAAAGACGCATTGCTCTAGGAAAAGCTGTGGCAAAAGATCTCTTTAGAGTATTGAAATACAAAGATGTCACATTGAAGACAAAGGTGCGTCTGACTCATGCCATGGTATATTCAGTGGCATCATATGGTTATAAAAGCTGGACATTGAACAAGGGAGACAGAAAAAGAATTGATGCTTTTGAATTGTGGTGCTGGAGACATCTATTGAATATACTGTGGACTGCGAAAAGAACCAACAAATCTGTCCTAGAAGAAGTGCAACCAGAGTGCTCCTTGGAAGCAAGAATGGCCAGACTGTGTCTTACATGTTTCAGACATGACATCAGGAGAGGTCAATCCCTGGAGAAGGACATCATGTTTGGGAGAGTGGCAGGTAATGCCAAAGAGGAAAACTGTCCACCAGATGGATTGACACAGTGTCTGCAACAATGGGCTGAAACATAAATAAGATTGTTTGCCTGGCACAGAATCGGTAAGTGTTTCAATCACCTGTACGTAGGGTAGCTATGAGTCGGACTCGAGTTGAAGGTACCTAACAACAACAATGTATTTTATTGAGTCAAAGGGGCCATCTATTGTGAGAAGCACCTTTATACTGTACATCCCTAAAAGAATGAAAAAATAATATGAATTATACCATGTGTGACATTTTCTTTTCATTATTTCATTGTTTACTTACCCAATGGTATATTATACATTTAGAACTGATCTTTATCATATTTAACTCTTATACATTCACAAAAGCAAATCTATAAATTAAGCCAATTGGCCAAGATTTGCTATATGTCTCTCAAACTTCACAAGTTGAAACTTAATCCCCAATGTGATATTTGGAAATGGGGCCTCCATTAGGTCAAAAGGGCAGGACCTTTATGATTGGGACTGTTGTTATTGTTGTTGTTGTTGTTAGGTGCCGTCGAGTTGGTCTCCAACTCATAGCGACCCTAAGTATAACAGACGAAACACTGTTGTCAGTGATTCTCCACTATTCATAGGCTTTTCAATGGCAGATTCATTTTGGGGAGTGGGTTGCTGGGTCCTGCTCCCAATGATTGGGACCTTATAATAAGAAAAAGACCCCAGAAATATTTTGTTTTTCTGTCATATGAAAGACTCAGCAAACCAGATTTCAAGGAAACCCACTTTCATCAGACATAAATTCTGCCAATGCCTTGATCTTGGCCTTCTCATACTCCAGAACTGTGAGAAATAAATTCCAATTGTCCATAAAGAAACCGATGTATGGTAGTTGGTTATAGAAACCCAAATGAAATGCAATATATATATTTTTAATTTGGAGTCTTCTTAAACAATTTTGAACCAGAGTAACACTATCTTAAGTGCTATCCAATTAAGATATTTGTGATGTAATTATTTATTTATAGAATTATTTACTGTCTTCTTTAGAGGTTTTTTCCATGCTTTTGATACCCATTCAGCAAGTTTTGTTATGGGTGCTTTTTTGTTGCTGTTGTTTAAATAAAGTAACTAAAAGGTAGTCTTCAGACAAGAAGCAATATCCATACTCCTGCTTTTTTTCGGTTTTGTTCTTGTTTTTGTTAGATCTTGTGGATTCAGTCAGACTCGTAGCAACTCTATGTACAGCAGAAGAAAAGAGGCACTATATCTGACCATACTTCTTTGCTATCCATAGCATTTTCACTGGTTGGTTGTTTCAGGAGTGGACTGCCAGTTCTTCTCCTGTTTTTGCTGTTCTGGAGCCTCAGAGTGTGCAGAGCATGCAGTCTATCAACTGAGCTAAACAGCAGCCTCATTCTTGCTTTTAAAGGACCTTAATCCCTATTGAAGAGTTACAGGTATCTAACCATGGAATCAATTATAACAACTGAATGTGCACAAATGTCAGCAGTGACATCTACATCACATTGTTTTCTAACTAACAATAATTATAAGATGGCATCATTGGGGAGGTGGATCCTGATTTTGTAAGTGCAAAAATATGAGAATACAGTAGACCCTCTCTATCTGTGGTCCCACTCTCTGTGTGTTTCAGTTACTCATTGTTCATGGCACTACAACATATCAAATAGAAAATTCCAGAAATAAACAATGCGTATGTTTTAAATTGCCTGCTATTTTGTATACCATGATAAAATCTTACACTATCCCATTCTACCAGAAGATAACATAATCATCCTTTTGTCTAGCATATCCATGCTGTGTACACGATTCACCCATAAGTCACTAAGTAGCCATCTCAGCAATCAAATCTACTGTCACACTAATCCAGCACTGTGTTCAAGTGACTCCTACTTTATTTAATAAAATTGTCAAAATATAAGAGTGGTGAGGCTGACAATTCAGCTACGTGAAAAAGAAGCCATAGGGTGCTTCCTTTAAGTTAAAAGTTGAAAGATCTTGACTTAATGTGGAAAAAAATGTCAGATGCTGAGAATGCTAAGATCTATGATAAGAATAAATCTTCTATCTGTGAATTTATGAAGAAGGAAAATGAAATTTGAACTAGTTTTTCTCACACCTCAAACTATAAAAGTTGTAGTCGCAGTGCATGATAAGTGCTTAGTCAAGATGGAAAAGGCAATAAATTTGTGTGTGTGTGTGTATATGTGTATATATATATGTAGTGTATCTGGGCCTCAGTACTATTCTTGAAATAAATCCACTGTGCAAAAAATGGGGCTACTATAAGTGGAATACAAAAAAACAGAAATAATACAGCAGCTTGATATAATGCTCGGTAGTCAGATTATATGGGTATAGTATGGATACTCAACCTTGATTCTCTGCTTACTACAATAGGTGACTTAGTCTTCTTGTTCTTTAGTTAGCCCAGAATAATTGCAACCTTACCTGACACTGTTATCTTTAGAATTTAAAATAGTAATGAACTATACAGTTCTAAGTATTTATTCTGAATATACAAATATGTACTATACACTTTTGAGTATTTATTCTGAGTATATAAATATATAATTATTTACAGAGATGACCTAGATATACATATGAATGGTCATTATTTTTAATGTTGAAAAATTATACACTCCTAATTTTTTGTCAACAGATTAGTTGTAAATTTTGGAGTACATGTAAGCAGTATAATTATATACAAACACTAAAAATAATGAAATACCTCTACATATAACAACATGGAACAATAACTAAGCTATATTAAATAAAAAAGGAAGTTTTCAAAAGATGATACAGATTTAAAATAAATGCATAAAGGAACAAATGAGCAATCACACATATACATATGATTCTATTCATATGAGTTTATATATGTTTGACTATTGTTTTTAAAGCAAGCTAGGCATAGCGGTATATGCCTGTAATCCTGACACTCAGGAGGCAGAGGCAGAAGGATCATAAGTTGGAGGCCAGCCTGGCCTACATAGTGAGACTCTTGTCTCAAGAAATGAAAACTAAATCCAATCCCCCCGCACAAAAAAAAAGATATATCCAAATTTAACAGCAGTTATATCAAAGGAATGAAATCATCTAAACTTTGTACATTTCTCTGTTTCTTGAGTTGTTATGTTGAATAGCCAGGAAGCACTGGCAATAGTGCAGGGCATGGCACAGTGTCAGAGAGTGTTTCTTTCTGTTGTACATAGGGTCTCTATGAATTGGACATGAATCGATGACACATAACAACAACAATGTAAAATATTAATGATCAGAAAAAAATTATGAAAGTGCATATATTTATACATTATACTAGAGCTGAGGTTTAGTTCAGTTGGTAGACTGCTACTCTGCACTCTCTGAGGACCTGGGTTCGACCCACAGCACTGCATAAATGGGAGAAGGATGTAGCAATCCACTCCTGAAGCAATCCTGAAACATCAGCCATTCAAAACCCTCTGAAGGCTGAGTGAGGTGTCACATGCCTATAATCCCAGCTGCTGGGGAGGCAGAGGCAGGAGGATTGCAAGTTCAAGACCAGAGGTAGTCTGCATAATTTAGTACAACGCTGTCTCAAAAAAGCAAAAACACACACACACACAAAAAAGCAATGGGTGTGCAGCTCAGTGGTCCAGCATTTGCAAAAGCATGCAAGCTCGAGGCCCTAGTTTCAATCCCCAGAACCAGAAAGAAACACAGACAGACAGAAAGAAAGAAAAAAAGAAGAAAGAGAGGAAGGAAGGAAAGACAGACCCTCTAAAGGTCACTATGAGTCAGACCCAACTTGAAGGCACTGAACAGCCACAACAACAACATACATTATACCAGGGACCCCAGTCCCTGGGCTGCAGACCAGTACAACTGTTGGAAACCAACCTATACAGCAAGAAGTTAGCAATGGCCAGCAGTGAACTTACAGCCTCTCCTCAACACTTGCACTATTGCTTGAGCTCTGGTCTGTGGAAAAGTTGTCTCCCACCAAACCAGTCCCTCATGCCAAAAAAGTTGGGTACTGCTACATTATACATCTGCTACATAATACATGTATTCAATTTGTGCATTAAGTATAGTGTATAAGGTAAAATGAAATACAGAATAAGATGCTTGGAATTAAAGGAAATGTAACCTAATCAGAGCAATGACTTTCTTGAAAATTTCATCAAAAATGTAGTTTTTTTCTGGTGAAAATTTATTTTTCTGTTAGTCAATATTGACTATAAATATGTAAGTGCATTCCTTCAACATCTTTTGATATTTCTTATTGGTTCTTTGTACTCTTTCCCTCCATTTTATATATAAATGTAGAATTTTTTATCCCCAACACCTGCTCTTTGGCTGCACCAGACTCCCTTGCTTAACTAATAGAAACAGTTTTACTGAAAACAGTGGTCCATGTCTGAGTTCATTGCTAAAATGTGAATTCAAACAGCTGCCTCTAATCACTTGCACAAGTGAGATTTGGGAAACTACTCCCCTGTGCCTGGAATCTTGCTTTTCCCGTGTTCAGATCAAATGGCAGACCAAGCCATAAAGATATTTGATATATAAATGTTCTCTTCAAAGCCAAGCCATGGGCTCCATCATTTAAAAATGCATTGCAAATTTGTATGTGACTTTTCAACCACTTTACTTCCAGGTAAGCAACTTTCATGGCATAGAAGAAATACAAGAAATAGAAGCCAACAAATAGACGGGGAGGTTCATGATACTTGCAAAAAGTTTATTTTTGATTGTTACATTGGATTAATTTTTGAAATGCTTTTTGTATTGAGACTAAAGAGTAAGAACAAAGCAAGCAGTTTGCAATGACCTGCAACCAGCCGCATTCCTTCATCTGTACCACATTAATGCATCTTGGCTATTAACTAACGAGAAGTTTTCTCCCATAAAACTTCATATCCCTCAAATTTATTCTACTGAATGAGTGCTGAAAGGCACATTTCTTAATACAAACATCTTGACATCTTTATTGTTGGCATAAAAGTATAAATTCAGTCCAAGCACTTGGAGATGTGAACAAGAAAAATACTCCTATGCAGATTTCTGAATTAACATCATAAGAATACTGAATTTTTTATATGGACCTGGAACATTGCTAAATGGTTTGCAAGGATTATCCAGTGATGCTGGTAAACCCTCTGTCTGGGAAAGAAAATGAAAACTCTAATTTTCAGCTTTTGTCAGTTTCCAAGATATAAATACCACCACCCCCCATGGCCAATGTTAAACTATCAAGATTTTATCAACCAGATCACAAAATTCCTGAATCATAAACAATTGGCTGCCTCCAGCACATCATAACTTTCTATCTATGCAAAACAGTTCTAAATAGGAATTGTTATCCCCCTTTACAGAAATTTAAATGGAGACAGAAATTGGTGATTTGTCCAAGGTCACACTGATATTTGGAGGAAGGAATTGTTTTTCTTTGCTTTATATTTTTGCATAAGTGCTATAATTCTAATCTTCTTCAGAGAAAAATGCAAATCAGTGACAAAAGAATAAACTAAATCAGAAAGAAGAACACTCAAAGCCAAAGTTCCCTCTGGTGTGCTATTTGCCTAGAAAAAAACCTGCCAGGGTAATGGATTCCAATGGGGTGTATAACTTAGCAGTTAAAAAAAAAAATACTCCAGCATGAAAACAGAACTGACAAACCTTTCTTGTTTAATACCCTTTTTAAAATATTTTTTAAAAAGAAATTATGGTTAGTAGCTATAACATATGAGTTAATCAAAGGTCTAAATTGAAGTGCCCATAATGTAGTGATAATTGATTGGAAAAAAATGAATAACTTCTCCTATACTTATTAGTCATCATCTAGTAATATATATCACACACAATACTACAGGTATTTCTGTAAAAGTAAAAAGAACAACTCTTATAGAAGATTTAGCAAAACAGGCCAGAGAAAAACGAGATTTAGAAAGAACTGCATAGATAATTTCCCATAATAAATATGAGCATTACCCTTTCAAAGTATTCATGGAAATGTAGCTATTTCAGAGAGCTCTAAGATACTAGAAAGAAAAATACTAACAGTATAAATTGTTGGATGCTGAAACATGAGTTTGGACCACAGTATTTCTACCTACCAACTCTATGTCTATACATAGGATGCTTAGTGTTTTTCTAAGCAAAAAGAGAAAGGAATTCTTTTTTGTATTCAGATGATGCAGTGATAATAATAGTTATGATTTCTGAGCAATATGTGTGTGTGCCAGGCAGTGTGCTAAGTGATTCCCATGTGCTAGTTCATGTAATCCTCTTAACTCAGTGAGGACTAAAGGAGTTACTATCTCATTTTACTGATGGGGATCTGAACCTATTAACTATTAGAAGAAGGCCTCAGAGGCAAGGCTTCTATCCTCCAAACCTTATCTACCATACCACACTTTGTCTACATACAATGAAAAAGAAGGAACACTTCAAAGACTGTGAGACCTCATCTTTTCCAAAAGGCTTAAGATCTAGAACTGTGTCATATTCCTGTCTATGTTCCCAAGTATAGGGACACAGCAAATACAGGAAACCCACAGGAATGAATGAATGATGAGTAAGCAGCATCAGTGCCATACTGTGAACAGCATCACAATTCCCACTCACGTCCCTGCCCAGTTGTGAAATGTTTTAGGAAAACCTCGTTAAGTTCCAAAGAACTGGATTTAGGTAATACTTGGTAAGATAATTGATCACATTTCCCACTCAAACCTAATATGCCAATATATTCTTGAGAGATTGATTAGAAACAATTTTTCTGTTGAGCTATAATTGAAAGATCTTTAATTGGAATATGTTAGAAGACATTACCTCTTGTGGGGGGAATACTGAGAGGTTGAACCAAGGGACCGCCACCACTGAGATATACCCCAAAACTTTGTTTTTTATTTTGAGATAGGGTTGCAAAGGCTAACTCTAACCTCGAACTCACTATCCTGCCTATGCCTCTCAAGTGGCTGGGTTTATAGACATGGGCCACAGCACCCAGCTAGATAGCATTTATTTACAATATCTTTCTGTTTTAAGTTTCAAAAAATGTAAGACTGTTACTTATTTCTACCTCTATCTATAGATATTTACCACAACAAGGAATCACACTGGGCATGTAACAGAAATAAGACTGTTTATTGCAGCTTTCCAAATTAACATTAAAGGTCAGAACAACATTCCTCAATGAAATTTTGCTTAGCTTCATCTCCTTTTTCATTTCTTTCACCATTTGTAGAATTGGAACTTATTATTTTGAGCTAATGACAACATTGCTAGGATGATCTCTATTTAGAACAGTTAATATTTCTACCCCACTGTTACATCCCACATATATGAAACCTTATGCTCCAATTCACAAGGGAGATGAGTACAATTCATTATCTTATAAAAACAAAAACAAAAGCTAACAAAGAACACATGTCCTGCTATAATGGATTAGATTAGACTAGCAAGCTTGTTTTTCATAGGGCAAAAAATGAAATTTCCCATTCTATGAATTGTTCTAAGCGTTTAATGTGATTTTCCCCCCAAATATTTAGAGTTTTTTGTGAAAACTGCCTTACCTTCCTCATGGTTACTTTTCCTTTGTGCTTTATGATTAATGACTTCCCTACTCTTCATTTTCATATCATTTCCCATGCATTATAATTTTCCTTGTATTCTTCCCCCCCCCCCCCAGTGCTTTGCCTTCTTGCACATTAACTAGCTTATAGCGGATATGCTTCCTACATATTGCTGCTAAATATTAAAGATTATTTTCTATTTTCCCTATGCAACTCTTCCCTGTATTCTCTGGCACTCAGGAAAAAAGACAAAAAGGGCTATAGAATGGGAAAGAGAAAACGTGTAGTATGTGTTCCTCTATTTTTTTTCACTGAGCAATTATCTAGCAATTTTAGTGTTAGCCAGAGCATTGTCAGATATAGAACTATAAGTCAAGTCTGTTCAAAAGATATTTTGAAATAATGGATGTATTCGTTTTCTTTTCTGTAGTAACATCTTACTATGGGTATTCCATAACATCATGTTGTACATCTTAAATATATACAATAAACTTATTAAACTTATTTTTAAGTGAAATTTTAAAGAGGGAGCATATAAAGGATATGTTTTCCCTTCATTATCTCGCAAGCATAATTTACCCACCAGAGGGAAGGTGAGTTAAGATAATCTATAAAAATCTTTGGATTTTGTAGAACCAGCAACATATAAACTTCCCTTTTCTGTGGTATTTATTCCAGTGGGCATGTTCATTAGCCACACTAACACAAAAGATTGCAAAGTTTCTCAATCTTCTTATACTTGGCTGTATAGATGGATTGGGAAAGAAAGATTTGTATTAAATCTTTCTTGATAAACTAGGTGAGTATTCGTCCCATAAAACTCCATTATTATTGGCACACTTGTTCTATTGAACTTAACTGAAAGCATCATGAGATTCTACTACAATACATCACACCCATAATCTGGGTACTCATAGAGAGAGAATCTAACATTTAGCCAGCTCCCACCCAAGAATAACATAATTACAATTTTATATTTTTTGTGTAGCCCTAGTTTGCTAGATTAAGAATTCTGAGTGATGGCTTCCCCTAGGATTCACTCCTCAAAGATTTGAAGCCGCTTAGAAAATACAAAGATAATGGGTGCTGGAGTAAAGGCAATATGATTTCTTTGTGGAGTCCTTTGACTTAGCATAGTAAATAAATGGAGTATGATGGAGAAAAAAATAGGTTACTACATCAACCTCTTAGTGCTTAGTCCATGAGAGAGTAGCTGCTCTGGAAAAGAATTCAAAGGCAGTTGAAAAGACTGAAACAGGATTTAAATCCTTCTTACACATCAATTAAAATGACCATCCTGTGGGTCAGGCTTATTAGATCTACAGAAAAGAGAGAGGTCTTACCTACTCCAAGGATCTCTAGCATTGGGTGTAGTCTTCATCCTAGACATTGGAATTGTAATCCAATGATAGAGTTGCAAAAAATGATTCTAATTTTGTTAGCTTTACAAAAGATCATAAAATATTGTTGCAAAGGAAACATCCTGTCTGTACAGCTTTTCCTTTCCAGCCTCTCCTTACAAGACACTATTCACCTGGATGCTGTGGCACATATCTATAATACCAGCAACTCAGGAGGCTGAAGCAAGAGAATTGCAAACTCGAGGCCAGATGCAAACTGTGCAAATTAATGAAATTCTGTGTCAAAATTAAAAAATGAAAATTTCAAAAGAGTTTTGGTGCAGCTCAGTGATAGAGTGCTTGCTTAACATATGTGAGACCCTGGGTTCAGCCCCTAGTATTGAAAAAAAAATTTTTAAGACAATATTCACCAGAATACAAGGGTATATAACAATGAAATAAACTGTTTTATAATTCCTTGGGAATAAAACAAGAAACAACTGAGCAGAAGGTCCACAGAACACACTGCTCGAAACCAGTTCTACCAGAGGAGATTCCATCAACAGGAAGAAGTAGAGTACATATCATATGGTAGGTGTGATTAGAGATATAATTTATAATGAAACCATGAGAAGCAATGGAACATCAGACATTGGTACAAAGGAGCAACAACACAAGAATGATAGGACTTTCCTTCCTTTCATGTATCCACATCAAGAAACATTTACTGTGTGTCTTATGTGTGCAGATCTGTAATCAGGAAAGGCAATAATATTATATTCTATAAAATAGCATTTAGTGAGTAAATACATAAAAGTAAAGGTAATGATATTTTAGAGTAGAAAGAGATTATTTTCATCCAGAGTCTTCAGGGAAGGATTTATGTGTTTTGAGTCCTTGTAAATGGACTCACATAAGAATGAGGAAATGCATTAAATATGAACCAGGTATGGTGATGAAATATAGAATACTGAAGAAGCAGGAACACAGAAGGTATATTTAGACAGTATGTGAGAATGGTGAGGATGTATATAATGAGAAATTTAATGATGTGTGTGTGTTCATATATATTCTATTTCCCTTTTGTTGGCTGTGGCACCATTATTAGCTTTGTCATCTTGGGTAAGTTACTTCACCTCTCTTAGTTTCAATTCTCTTAATTCCAAAATGGAAATAATGGATGTCCTTACTGAGTTGTTCTACAATAGAAAATGAGTGCTAACAGGTTTAAAGCAATGATTGGCTTATCTTAAATACTCAAAAGAGAACTTTATTGTTTTTTGTCTTTATTATCAGCACTTCCTCAGCCATGTTTCCTTCACCTTCTTCTGGACCTTTCACCAAACCTTGGGGGTTTTGAGGGCATAGACTGTGTCCTACTTATACATAACCCTCAGCATCTAGCACAGTCCCAGGTGTGAAGTCAGTGATCATCAATGTTTCTTGAATGTTGAAGTAGTCCCTGACTATATGCACCTTTCTGTGTCATGGAGTCTCCAAGTTCACATGCTCATATTCCCAGGCCTTTTTTCCTGGACTTCTCCATGCTCTCTTTCCTTTCCTGTTGCTGTGGGGATTGCTTCTTTATTATTGCACTCAGTCCTATTTCTACTAGAGTCTGTGCTATGGAATTTTAGAAACTATAAATTGTAATATTTAATCAGTAATCCATGGTTCAGGCTTCTGACCTCCCAGTTTTTATATAAATTAGGCCTACTCAAATGTGAACTCTAAAAACATTATCCAAAAAAGTTCGTAGCTAACATGTCCTGCAAGTTCTACTCTGAACAATTTATATTTCTACATAACAACAATTTGTTTCCTATACAATGTAAAATGCCATTATGCCCGTCTACATCCTGGAAAAGATCTGTTAACATCCACATACTCTAGAAGGTTAAGGCTAAATTAAAAGATTATTCCCTTCTCTAGCTACTTAGATCACCAAAAAAGATAGCCATGTAAAATCCTTTGCCTTTTCTGACTTTAAAAAGTTGACTGCTTGCTACCTTTTTTTATCTGAAGCCTGTAGGCAGATTCTAATTTGGCCCTGCAAAAAAATCTGTTTGGCCCTGGGCTGAGGGAAGATGTTAATTTTCATGACTGTTTTAGAACACATCAAAATTCAGTATGCATTTTTTCAGGATTTCAAAGCAATATGCTTAAAACATGCAATTGAGAGCTAGAACATATAGAGCATTTAAAAATATTCAGGTTTATCAAGAATCCATCTGGTCTATTATTACAATAGGTAGGATATGACAACATCTTTATCTGATTGTGAATGAAACTGTCTACATAAAATAAAGTTCAAAGTAAAATTGTAGCTCTTCTAGTTCTACAGAGGTTCACTAGCTTTGGCAACAGAAATTTGTATAGCTGAAAAAAATGAATTATAAAACTGAATATGCATTAAGCATTCCTCAAAAAATAGTTTTAGAAGATAGTTATGACTAGCTTCTAATATTTTTTGTTAATATATATTAAGTAGCACTCTTATCTTGGTCAATAAATATAACTACAAATGAGTGAGGATATGACTCATTCCACCATGCAGATCTGTTAAAACAAACATGTTGAACATTTCCACAGGCTTCATCTACAGTATTTGTGTTCTTTTATAGCAAGAAATGGTCATGGCTTTCTGAGACTAGAAGTAAGAAGACAATTTTTAAATGGGCCAATGGAAATGAATTTGAAATTCTCTACCTCATAGATGCAATATGCATTCCAGGTTTAATGTATTTGTTCCTTTTGGATTTACATTGTCCTCTTATCTGGAAATGCCAGAAACTGGAGTCTGAAAGGAAGTGTGGCTACCGACTTTAAGTCATTTTTAGCAGAACCAAATTTAAGTTGTTGAAATTCATTCAGTTAGTTTCTGCTCCTCCTACCCAAAATCTACATATTCCTATTATCGAAATGGAACCAAATGAATATATATTGAATAGCCTCCTATTCATATAAAGACTTCAGAAAATCCAGTTTAAAAAACAAAAAGTGGGACAGAAATGTGCAATGGTAATTTCCAGGGCCACTTTGTTTGGTGGAAACCTGTTGCTGGTAGGGGATGGCTTCATTCAAAGCATTAGAGACATGAAATCCACCTTGGTGTTATTTTTTAAATAAAACAACTCCTAGCTATTGAGAGGCAGCTAAATTTTTATCATGTATTTTTTGCATGGAAGTCAGTTAAAGGTGAGCCACATTGTTACTTCCTGGAAATAGGTGCTGTATGATTGTAATAGTTACATTTCCTGAGGGCCTAATGCTGTGCTGGACTCTGATAACAGTTTTGTTCATACTATCTCAATTAATCACACCATGACCAATAATGTGGGTACCACTGAAGATGAGGCTCTAAGAGGTGATAATCAAATGTCTCATAGGCAGTAACAGGCAATGCTGAGATATGAATACACACAGTCCATCTAAAACCCAAGGCCTCACCTAAATATCATGCTGTATTGCCCACCTTCCATTGCACAGATCCAATTGGAAAACAGAAGAAACCTTAACTGGCTGAAACAACAGAACAATATCTAATCAAGTAAAATTTGAAGAGATAGGTATGTGGATTTAACAACTAAACAAAGGAAGGGGATAAGGAGGCTTAGCAATAGCATACACATGGGAGATTAGCTGACAGCTAAAGTGAGGCACACCCAAACAGGGTGAGCCAAAAGAAATATTTTAAGACATTTGGAAAGCAAAAAATTAAATGATGCCATAAATCTTGAGCCCTGGGAAAAACAGCAGGAAAGAGATGCACCTAGAATGCTAAAAAAAAAAACAGAGTAGCACCAGGAGACCAGTGCAGGAGATTCTGCCAGTGGTTGCAAGAGCTTCAAATCGTGGAAGGTCAAATATCAAGATGCCCTTGGGACTGACATTGATTATAAGCACTCAAAACTTTTTTGATGTTTTCTTTGGAACAACTTTCAAATTTTATGGTAGAAAGTCATCATCCTTTGAAAATGGATTTAATACTTGGAAATGACAAAACTTGTGGCAATAGTAATGAAAGATGTTCAAGCAACACAAACACCAGAATGGTTATAAGCAAGTCACACTGATTTTCTTGGATACTTATTTAATTGAGTATGAAGATAGGTCTGAAGATGTTTTGCGTATCTGTTGTATTATTAGAATAAGCAAAAAACAAAAAGATCTTCCTAAGTGCTCACTTCAAAGAAAAAAAACTTACTGGAATTTCAAAGTACTGGTACACTTGTTTAAAAATCCACTTATTTCATATGTCATGTCTCAACTTGGTCGCAATTTGAAGTTGTATGTCAAGCAAAATTTTTTAAATTGCTTTTAGATTCAGTTCCTATAAAATACTGCTACTACTACTACTACCACCACCACCACCAATAATAAAAATAATAATAATAATAATAATAATAATAATAATAATAGATTAAATTAAAAATTAAAATAGAAGTGGCTTTGGTTTAGTGTTCACACTTAAGTTTGCCAGGCCTGCCATAACAAAATACTACAGACTAGATGGCTTAAACAATAGAAATTTACTTTCCTACAGATCTACAGGCTAGAAGTCCAAGACCAGCCTTCTATTTGCCAAACATAATGGCAAATGCCAGAGTGGGTTTCTCCTGAGGGCTCTCTCAGGCCACTTTCTCACAGCTTCTTCACATGATCTTTTCCCCTGGGTGCATGCATCTCTGCTATCTCCTCTGTTTCTACTAATCGCCTCTTCTTATGAGGACACCAGTCAGACTGGATTAAGGCTCACTTAACCTCATTTTAATTTAATTACTTCTTCACAAGTACTATCCCTAAATACACTCAAATTTGAAGGCACTGGGGATTAGTCTTCAACATGTGAATTTAGGTAGACACAATACACTATACTACAGGGTTCACCAAACCAGGAGATGTTTCCTGGTTTAATTTCAGATTGTTCACTTTACCCAGAAAGTCAATAGTGCCACACATATTACAGTATTAAAGATACATGCATAAACAAATATAAATCTGAAAGAAATAGTATTGAATGTCATTTACATTTTAAAAAATCCCCCAGTGTTAAGTTTTCCAGATACCTCCATTATTTTTTCTTCCTTTTTTGCCACATTCTGGATATTATTGCTGTACAGTCTATTCTAATTAAAAGAAAAACTCACTGAATAGATTCTTTAAGTAGTTCAAATTCTTTTTGTATATAATATGAAAAATATGTCTTTGAAAACCTGACTATACTGGGAACCATGGATAAATCTCTCAAATATATTTTTTCACTTAATTCTCAGAACAGCTGGATGAGGTAGGGATTATCTTCATTTCACCAATGAGAAATCCAAGGGTTAGAAATTTATAATCTTCCCCAAAATTGTATGCTAGCAAGTGATAGAGATTAGATCCAAACTCAAGTCTGATGGTCACCAAAGTCCAAATTTTACCCGTAATTTAAGCTAGCTCCTGGTGTCTCAGCGTAGTCATCTAAGGCTAAGAATGTTTAGTTCCCACATATGAGACTTGGTAAGAATACAAAGGTAAGGACAGTATTGCAAATATAGACTTCAATTATATTTGCAGATTAACTGGGGTATATTAAGCACTGTGATAGGCACTGAGGTTAGGCTGATGAATAAATAGCACATAATTCTTCATGAAAACTCCCGGTCTGGTCATGAAGACAGACATGTAGGGCAAACTGCAATGGAATAGAGTAAGTCCTTCAGACTTTTATTCACTCAGCAGATCTGCCTAAGTCATTATTTGGTAAAAGTATAAGAAATCTTTTAGATTGTAAAATACACTACCTTTGACAGCAGGTCTTCCCATAACACATATGAATATCATTTTAAAATAAAAAACAATCCAACAAATGGCATGAAATCAGGCTTCCATGTTCATAATGCACAGTTCTATCACATTCTATTCCAGTGATTCTCAACAAGGCTCAGTTGGATTGTTTCATTTAACTTTTACTATAACATTTTTACAAACCACACTTTCTGATCAATGATGCTTTGGCTATGGAGCTAAGTGCATGATAATATTTATCCTTCTGTACCTTGAAATCCAGCCTTCTATTTACCAAGCATAAAGGCAAATGCCATTTAAACTACTTTTAGTTCCATCTTTCTGATGTTCAAGTGCAGGAACAATTATCTCCATCAATATTTAATGGCCTAATCTTAAGCAGTGCCACAAGTGTAGGCAATAGTCCTGTTAACATGCTGTTAATTTTCAAGCATAGAAGCAGAAATGGACTATACAGTTACTGAAAATGCACAGCAGTACATTTCCCTAAGGTAAAATTCTCTCTACATTCTCTGGTCTACTTTCATTGATAATAAGGGAATTAGAACCATTTCAAAGTTGTGTTCAGTGGATTACGCTTGCACACTCTTTAAAATTCATGGAGAGAATGAAGCTTCTTCAGCATTCTAGTTTTATGAATAACAAGGTCTGTGGCTCTCTGATTCCAGCGAAATATGTCATGACCCCCAGTTACTAGAAGTTTTATTTGCCTTGGTTTGGTCCTTTTCTGATTTCATGCCTTAAATAGCCAGTACTATGTAACAAAATTATTGCCCATAGACTTAAAATCTAGACAACTGGACACCAATTAAAAATATTTCTATAAAATATAAGATATGGATACCAATATAACAGAAGTCATAAGAAATTCTAATGAGCCGGGCACAGTGGCACACGCTTGTAATCCCAGCGGCTGGGGAGGCGGAGGCGGGAGGATTGCAAGTTCGAGACCAGAGGCAGTCTACGTAATTTAGCGAGACCCTGTCTCAAAAAAAAGTTTAAAAAAATGGTCTGGGGGGCGCAGCTCACTGGTCCAGCACTTGCAAGGCATGCAGGCTCGAGACCCTGGGTTCAACCTCCAGTACCACAAAGAAAAAAAAAAATTCTAATGAAATACAAATTGCTTTTACAACTATAATATGAATAGAGAACTTCAGTAACTTAAATCAATTCATTGAGAAGGTCAGAGTGTGGACAGTGTATAATTAGTTCTCTTTTCTTTCTTATTCTCTTAAAAAGACTGAAAACAGAAGACAGGGGAAGAGGAGTAAGGACATAAAAGGCAACCTGCTATGTAAAACCATCACCTGGGAGAAAAACAACTTAAAGGAAATGTAGTCAAAGAAGTCATGTAGCGATCAAAGAGCAGGAGTAGCAGTAGAAGCAACCAAAGATCCTTCTTTACTTAATCATAGGCTAAATACATTCTTCACAGCTATACTTGAGCATAAAGTCTGTATTATCTTCTTATAACCTCAAATTTGACCTTAAAAATTATATAACCACTTCAAAGTCTGATACAATTGAGTTTTAAATCCAAATCAGTTATAATTTCCACTGAATAATTTCAGCAAGTGTTCCTCTAAAACTTACCATACAGAAGTTCTCAGGACTCTTATCTATAGCTTTGCTTTCTGTAGTTTCAGTTATATTATCTAAAAATATTACAAGGAAAATTCTAGTATAAGCAATTCATATGTTTTAAATTGCATGCCATTCAGAGTTATTGTTGTTAGATGCTGTTGAATTAAGTATGATTCCTAGAGACCCCATTTACAACAGAATAAAACACTACCCAAAACTGTGCTGTGCCCAGCACTATGTCAGTGCTTCTCTGGTATTCATAGGGTTTTTGATGGCTGACTGTTTCAGAAGGGGGCTGCTGGGTCCTTCTCCTAAGTCAAAGTACTAGGTATTCCCAAGAGGTCTCCCACCCAAGTACTAACTAGGTCCCACCCAGCTTAGCTTCCAATCTGACAAGATCAGATGCCAAGGTGGTACATAGACACCATTCTGCTACATCTAGCCGAGGATGTGAATCAGCTGTTTTTCCAACATATCCATACCATATATGCTACCTGCCTGTTAGTCATTTAGAAGCCCCCTCAGTTACCAGTTCAACTGTCATGGTATCATACTGCTTATGGTCAAGTAACTTTTATACTACTTAATATAGGCCCAAATATAGTGATGTTGTCAATATAGATATGCCAAAGGGATGTCATTGTTTCCTTCCTGTGAAAAGGTAAAAATCATTGGCTTAACAAGGAAAGAAAAAAAATACTCTATGTGAAATTCACTAAAATCTATAGTAATAATGGATCCATGCGTGAAACTATAAAGAAAGAGAAAGAAATTCGTGTTAGTCTTGCTGTCCCATTTCAAACAGTAAATGTTATGGCCACAGTTAAGATGGAAAAGGCATTATGCTTTATCACATACATGTACAGGGGCAAATTTAATATGCAATATATAGAGGCCGATACTAGCCAGTTTTGGGCAACCACTGGAGGTCTTGGAGCATATGCTCCACAGATGAGAGGGTACTATTATATTACTAAAAATGCTTTCAGGATACTTACATTATTTTTTCCTTGTTTATAATTCATGAGTCCCCATATCAAGACTTAAATAAATACCAAGTTTTGTGTCAATTTTAAGGAAACAGCTTAAATACATTTTTCCAAAACATCAAATTTGTCAGTGTTGTCTAACTGGAATAAGCGCAAGAAATTTTGGTCAGCTTGGAAATCTGATTGACTTGGTGAACTTTTTACTGTTTTGATGGGAAAGGACTTCATGTCTTTATACAATCCCCTGGTTCTTGTAAGGAAAAGTGCAGAATGTCATTGTAAGAATATTTCTTGTTCCTTTGCCAAATACAGTTCCTAAGTACTATGTTTATATAACCATCTGTCATGTTTACATAGCAGAACTAAAAGGCAGAAATCTCTCATGTATTAGAAGTATGGTCATACACATAAGCCTGTCTATTATATAAATTATTTCGCAGTAGATTAGAATCTTTCTCCATAAATGTTCATTAACTAAAAAGCAGGGTTGAGCTTAATGCAAAATGGAGGAGTAGATGACTGTGTTTTTAAAACTCCACCTCCCTCCTGCTGCCATCCATCTGGATGGCTTATTGCCTGGTATTTTTCATGGTACACCTCATCTAAACAGTGTTCCTGCCCCTGTCCTTCCCTTCATTCATTCAACAAATACCAATTGAGTGCCTAACTCATGTTGTCAGGCAGTGCTCCAGGAGGGTATTTTGGAGCGTCATTGAACCAGACAGATATTCTTGGCTCACATTCCTAGAAAAGAAAGAGAAAATACATAATAAATGTAATAAGTAAAATATATATAGGCTGTTAGAAGATAACATGGCTATGGGAGAAGATTAAAGTAAAGCATAGTAAATAAGATGAGTTTACTGGCAAAGGATATAGCAAGAGGATTGTACTTTCAAATGGGAAGGTCAACATAGGCCTAACTGAAAAGATGGTTTCTGAATAAAGAGCTTACCCATGCAGACATCTGGAGGAGAGTTCCAGTGAGGAAGAGGCCCATGTCTCAGGGTCCTAAGGTTAGGGTATGCTTGGTATGATTGAGAAACAAAGAGAAGCATAGTGTGGCTGAAAAAGAGTGAAAGAAGAAAAGAAAAACAATATCATGAATGTTGCCCTTTTGGCAAAATCAGGATGCACATATGTAGATAGATGCACTTACAAAAAAGACATGCAAGTAGAAAGGAGGCCATGTGTAGGGAGGCAGGAGATGGAGAGGAGGGTCACAAGGGGGAAGGGGAAAGTTAACATAAGCAATGTACAATGAAAGGCATGTATGGGAATTCATAATGAGACCCATTAAATTGTACATTTAACTAACAAAAAAGTTTTTTTTAATTTTTAAAAAGAAGAAGAGGAATAGGTAAAAGATGTGAGAAGAGAAGCAGGCTGAGGAAGGCGAGGGGATCCTGAAAGCTACTGGGAAGATTGGTTGTTAATTGGTCCTAAATTTCATTCCATAAAGTTCTGTGCGCTGTTAAATCTCAGAGCTGGCTAGATAGATGATGCATTTATTCATTCATTCATTTCATCCTTTATTTATTCACCCATTCAACAAATATTCATGGAGGGTATAAGCATCCTGAGAGGTACTCAGTGAAGAAGATAGTGACCAATCTGAGAATCACAGAAGTGCTCTGAAGCCAGTCAGGCAGAGGGGCGTGGCACTAGTAGTAGGATCTGACTCAGTCTTGAAGGTCAGGGAACACCACCCTGGGAAGGCAGCAATTAAGTGAAAAGGTGAAAGATACATACCCGCTAAGTAGGTAGACTGCCTGCAGCTGTAGCCCTGTGGCATCCGATCCCTTCAGATTTCTAGAAGCTAAGCAGGGTCGGGCCTGGTTAGTACCTGGATGGGAGACCGCCTGGGAACACCAGAAGCTGTAGGCTTGGGAGAAGGACCTGGCAACCCCCTCCCAAAAATCAATCTGCCATTGAAAACTCTATGAACAGCAGAGAAGCACTGACAATAGTATTTCCCCTGTTGTACAGAGAGTCGCTATGAGTCGGATAACAACAACAACAACAACAAGTAGGTAGACTAGGGAAAAGTACTTCAGAGTAAAGAAACTGCAAATGGAAGGTTCTTGAAACAAATGGAAGCAGGGTGATTGTGGGAAAGGCTGAGAAGGCAGAGTGGCTGGAACTGGGAGAGTGGGAAGGGAGCAGAGCAGAGTCTGAAGAGCTGGATGAGGAGGTGGGATTGAGCTGAGCGTGCTGGGGCTCAGAGGCTGCATTAAGCTGTTTGTCTTCATCCTGTGCTCACTGGGAAGCCGCTGAAAGATTTTAAGTCAGGTAGTGACCTGATCAGATTTAAGTTTTAAAGATCACTAATCCATATTGAATATGTATTAATGAGTTTGTGTGTCTATCCTCTAGATCATTTGTTTGTATTTTAAAGAGAGCTTGCTAGAGGTAATCCTGAACTCAAGGGGGTCCTTGTGGGAATTTTAAATATTGTTGCAAGCTGATGAGAGAAAACAAGCTGGGTAAGGGAGATTGTTGAGCAGCCCATCAATTAAGTCAGGGGACAAAGTCAGATTCTATGTGTAAGCCTGTAAAATATGGCTTTTGTTATTCTGTTAAGATGCTAGTGAAGAACAAAATATTGTTTTAGTGTGAATATGGAAAGTTTTTCATCTCTTGGATAAGCGTTTTGAGGCCTGGGTATGTTAAATGGCTTTCCCATGGTCACAGAGAAATCTCACATCAGTTCTTCCAGCTTAAATTGCTTTAAAAATAGTGTAGCAGGCAAATTAATTTAAGACTCAAGCTGAAAGGAGTTAACAGCATAAAGACTCCAAATTATTTTGTTTTCAACCCTAAAACATTATGGAACACTTCTTGTTGTTGTTAGGTGCCATGGAGTCGGTATCTGACTTATAGCGACCCTGAATACAACAAGTGAAAGAAACACTAATGTCAGTGCTTCTCTGCTGTTCATTGGGTTTTCAATGGCAGATTGATTTTGGGGAGTGAGTTGCTGGGTCCATCTCCCAAGCCTGCAGCACCTGGTGTTCCCAGGCCATCTCTCATCCAAGTACTAACCAGGCCTGGCCTTGCTTAGTTTCCGAGATCTGATGGGATCCGCAGGGCCCATGGAATACTAGTTTCCCTATATATTAAAAATATTGCTTTTCCCTGGGCACAGTTCATAAATCTCAACCAATAGTCTCATTTGCAATATCTTTCTCATAGTTGTGTGTTGAGTCTTCTCAAATTTAATCTTTAGAGGAAAAGCCATTTGGTGTGCACAATCATTACTCCATATTCACACATTTAATTCAGTCAACAAACATTTATTGAACATTACCTGTATACCAGACAGTGTGATGAGGTCAGAAGATTCAAAGATTTTTCTCCAAAAGTGTAGACTAATGGAAACAACTGACAAGTAAATGAATGATTATAAACAATGTCATAGTTCTCTTTGGGGTTGGACACAGGGAATTTTGTATCTAACTCTGCCTTCCAAGAAAGAGGCTTTATAGAAGTGACCTAAGTGACCAGTTCTGATGGACTTTGAAGTTTGTCAACCACATCTGAGGAGGGTTGTTTCTTTTTTACTATTACTTTTTAATTAGTGTACAATGTAATGAGTTTCATCATGGCATTTCCATATGATTATATCATGTACTTTACTCTTACTCCCTCATTTTCCGCCTTGTTACTCCAACTCCTGCCAACTATTTTTTCCGCCTCCACATGTGTCCCTTTATACTTTCTGATCATGTGTGTGGGGGTGTAGGGGTGTTGTTGTGTTGTTAGGTGCCCTCAAGTCTGATCAGACTCATAGCAACCCTATGTACAACAGCCAAAACATTACCTAACACTGTGCCATGCCCGGCACCATTGTCAGTGCTTCTCTGTATATATATACACACACATATATATATATATATTCTTTCTAAAATAGATGTAGCTTCCACATATGGGAGAAAACATGTGGTCTTTGTTTTTCTGAGTCTGGCTTACTTCACTTAAAGTAACGATCTCCAGTTTCATCCATTTTCCTGCAAATGACATAATTTTATAATTTGATTCTTCTTTACAGTTGAATAAAATTCTATTGTGTTTATATATATACTACATTTCTTTATCCATTCATCTGTTGATAGGCATCTGGGCTGATTCTATAAATTGGCTATTGTGAACAATGCTGCAATGAACATGGAAGCTCAGGTGTCTCTGTGGTATGATGATTCAGATTCCTTGGGGTGTACACCTAGTAATGGTATAGCTGGGTCATATGGTAGTTTTATTTTTAGTTTTCTGAGGAACTGGAGGGATGTTTCAAAGAGATAGAACTGTGCATACAAACAGCATAGAAAACTGCAGTATGGGGTGTGTATACCATACATTTTTTAATGTAACCCACATCCTTTCAACAATTTTAGAGGGCTACAAAATCAGATGCAGATTAGAATCACATGCAGATTGGATTCGTGGTCTACTCTTCTTGTGTGAATCCAATCCACATGTGATTCTAATCTGCATCTGATTTTGTAGGTTTCTGAAAGTGTTGAAAAGGTATGGACTACATTCAAGAATATACAGTGGGCATGAGTGTGTGTGTGTGTGTGTGTGTAAACATACAGAGTGTTTCCAAAAAATGTATAAACATTTTAGGTATTAAAATTGTAATGTTCCATATATACATAACAAAAGAGGAACGCAAGTCACATTTGAGCAAAGAATGTTTAGACTCAAATGTAATGAGGGCACACATCTTTGAAGGAATTTTATGCCATCCTAAGGATTTAGAATTTCCTCCATTGGAAAACAGGAAAACACTAAAGGTTTTTAGCAAGTGCAAAGTAAGATAAAAGGTAATTAATCAGAGTCATCTCTGATGTAATCATAAATATGATTATTTTCCTAGTTTAGTTATCATATTCTTTATATATTGCTAGAAATATGTTCAGAATGTCCCTTGTATTTGACAACTGAATTGAAATTCATCCTTAACAGTCATTGTTTTGAAATTTGGAAACTATTATTTATTTCAGGCTGGCTCACATTACATTACATCAAATATTCTTTATATAGTGCTGGGTGCGGTGGCACACACCTATAATCCCAGCAGCTCAGGAGGTGGAGGCAGTAGGATCACAAGTTTGAGACCAGAGGCAGTCTGCATAATTTGGCGAGACCCTGTCTCAAAAAAGTAAAAACAAATGGGCAGGGAATGCAACTCAGTGGTGCAGCATTGCAAAGCATGCAAGGGCAAGGCTCTGGGTTTCAACCTCCAGTACCACAAAAAAAAAAAAAAAAAAAAAGAAAAGAAAAGAAAGAAAGAAATTTAAGAAAAAACTTCCAGTTCTTCATATAAATAATCTGACATTGGGTTTCAAGACTAGATTATTTCTTCTGAGGATCAAAAAAGACACATGTAACCTAAAAGAGGTGAGTCCAATTCCATTATAAAGAAGAATATGCAGACTATAAAAAAGATGTCAATAAGATAAAATAACATGTTGTTATCAATTTAGGGCATATTAACAAGAAGTCCACATTTTTAACCTACTCAAAAAAGTGATATGTTTAAAAACAAAATAGAAGCCAGGTTCTATGGTGCATGCCTGTAATCCAAAGGATTCAGGAGGCAGAGACAGGAGGATAGCAAGGTCCAGACCAGAGGCAGCCTGCATAAATTAGCAAGAACTTGACTGAAAATAAATAAATATATATATATATGAGCTCAGGACGCAGCTCAGTGCAAAGTATGTGAAAGGCCTTGGGTTCAACCCCCAAGTAGATGCCCCCAAAAAAGGAATGTAGTAATGATAGGCCTTAAACAAAATATTAGTAAGTAGGTAGATTTCCCAACTGATTAAAAATGAGAATTAACTCTAAGTCAATTGCTATCTAGTAAAAGTTTGACAGAGTTGGAGATAATTAATTTATGAAACATAAAGACAGTTAAATAATATTAAATTTAATAGTTAAAATAACAGTGATACAGTGATGGAAACAGTCAAGGAATAGTGCTAAAATAAATACTTTTAAGATAGTTTAAATAGTGAACAAGCATTTCTTGAACGTTTCATAAACAAATATTTATAAAATACTCAGTTATTTTCATGTAATTGCTAAAGTATGTTAGTGTTTTGCTTTTGTACTATAGTATACACACCTAGCTACTCTGGACACTGAGGCAAGGGGCAGCCTGAGCAACATAGCCAGATCCTGTCTCAAAATTAAAAATTGAAAAAGGGTCTGGGGATTCAGCTCAGTGATGGAGCACTTGCCTAGCATATATGAGGCCCTGGACTCAACCTCTAGTACGGGAGAAATTGCATGTGTGTGTGTTTGTGTGTGTGTGTGTATACATACATATGTGTATACATACATAAATATATATAATAGAAGTAGGTCTACTAATTTTCCCATTGTCTCTTATAAATGCAAGAGATGAATTATGGGGTTTTTTTTTCAGTTTATTTGTGGTCTACAGCAACACTGTTTCCACCAAAGTAAGTTAAGTAGTGAATTTCTCCAGGCATGCCAACAAATAGACACACATTTACATTGTTAAATGACATTCACAACTTGGTTAATGTCAAAGATTAACCAAATAGGTTTTCTCTCCTGTCCAATGTAACCAAACCACAAGAAAAAGTCCTTAATGTTCAAGGTCTATTGTATTTTATTGTGTTTTCCAGGACTAACTTTATAAATTAAGCTTTTTTGAAGTGAGTGAATAGGGACCTTAAGTTCCTAATTTTTTATCACTTATATAGAACATTATGCTCTTAGTTAAACTTATGACACTAAAATGCTATAGAAAATTGGTATTTTATACCAACACATGTTGTAGGATTCTAATAAGATGATACCGCTGCCACAAAATTGTGTCTTTATATCTTCTTGCACACACTTTGCCTCCTCCACCTTTACTTTACATTGTTTTATGTATGATCATGAAAAGTAGTCTTTAGAAGTCATTATTATCAGAGAGTTAAGCAAATATATAAAGTACATTATGAGTTTTGTGTAAATACATATATAATTAAGAAAGAGTCTTTGAAGAACATGCTAAAATCTATCTGTGAATTGAACAAAATAAACATTTTTATTACATGGGGCTATCACATCTCAAATTGATTTTCCTCAACTGCATTCTATTTGTCATGCCACCTGTCTGTATTAAGGAACCTAAAAACAAATACTTCAATGAAACTCAACCATCCTTATCTGGGACCTTATCTTTTCATAGCACATTGTCATCTTCATGAAGATATATTTGGTACCAATCTAAGTAGTAGTTAAACTTCCTCAGAGGTACCAGTTTGTTTTCTCCATTAAGTATTTTATAAATTGTATAACTGAACACATTTCCTTTTCCCCATTAGAGAATCAGGGGCCAGATTTGAAACCTAAATATTTTAGTCTTTTCATTTTTTTAAATTTAATGGCAACTTAATGTATTTTAGCATATGTACCAATTCATATTACCATCACTATCACCACAAGCAGGATACAAACCAGTTATCTCATCTCCCAAAGCCCCTTTATCCAATCCTTTATAATTACCCCCCCCCCCGCCTCAACTCCTGGCAACCTCTATTCTCCATCATGATACTTTGGCATTTCAAGAACCTCACACAAGTGTTCAGGATGTAGTTCAGTGGTAGAGCACTTGCTTAGCATGTACAAAGCCATCAGTTTGATCCTCAGTACCACCCTCCCCCCCCCACACACACATTCATATGAATGAATTTATTCTTATTTGGTAATCAAAAAAACCCTTAGAGACTGAAATTCTTCACTCAGCATACCATTGCTGAGATTCATTCAAGTTCTTGCAGGTGTCAAGGGTCTGTTCCATTTTATCATTCAGTAATAAAATTACTTGATATGTGTGCAGCACATCAGGAGTGGTGTTGCTGATTTATCTGGTAAATATATATTTAACTTCTTAAGAGACTGCTACATTGAATGTACCATTTTGCATTTTCACCAGTACTATGCAAAAATTCTTGTACATCTTTTCTGGTATTTGTTGTCTTTGATGATTTTTATCCTATCTTATGCCAAATTATTGTTTCTTCCTTTTTGTGATCATTTTTAAATTTATGATCTCATGCTACTTTTTCTCTTTGGTAACTGAGGAAATTTAAAACATTACTGCAATATATGTGCATATAAATCCATAAATATAAAGTTGCAGAAATGTAACATTTCAGCAAATTCCAAATGTAATTTTTTATTATTATTTTATCTTTACTTCCCCAGACGTGTTTTGGTGATCTAAATACACGCACACACACACACACACACACACACACACACACACATATATATATATATGTATATGGAACTTATGCATTTTTCTCTTCCTATTCATAAGTTTGATATTTTCTGAGCTCTAGAATGGACCATAAAAAGAGATATTCAATCATTGAAAAGAGATAAGATAATACTTTCAACAAAAACTTCCATGGAATTGTTCTTTTGAAATGTTAATATATTGTCTTTGTGTATATTTGGCTATACCAATTGTATTCTGCAGTTCCTATTCACACTGGTTCTGGAGAGACATAGAGCCAAATAACTGTGAGTTTTTTTTATCTAGTTGTCACCAAAAAGTTTGAGAAAAATCCCTTAAGCATTTGAACTATAAAAAAAATTACAACAGGGCCAGGGAAAGCATGACATTTAACTTATTTGGTTCTGCATTAAAACCATGGTTTAAACTAGATTCATTAAAAGCACAAATCTTATTGTAAACCTGGAATAATTGCAAATGAATGAATTCATGCTCTGGAAAGTTACCACAAATTTTTTGATAAAATATAGTGGTTTCAATCAACTTTTTTGTTTGAAATCATGACTGTAAAAAGCAAAATTCAAAGAATATTGTATTGCATAAACCAAAAAGGCTTCTGTCTCCTTTGCTCTGAGAGTTTAGGGCAAGCGTTCTGTCAGTTCATGAGTAAAGATCATTGTTCTTGGTGCACACTGAATGAAATGCTTGCTTGCCTACCTACATCTATAAATCTGAGCCTATAAATAGCAGAAGACTTCGTAAAGCTCCAGCAGAATCTGCATGTATATTCTAAGCCTCTCCAGGGGATTAGGACTATCTGGTCCTGGAGGAGTGAGTGATATGCTGACTCTGCTGGCCTCCCTTTCTCCAAATAATTGGTTAAAGGTTCATCTGGAGGCCAATCTATGGTTTTGTAGGATTTCAAAAGCAATGAGAAGCTCTCTCATCTCCTTCACCTGTTTACTGAGGCCCAGTCTTCTTTAAGAAGGAAGGGAGCTAGAGACAGAGAAAGAGAAGAAAAGAATAAGGAAGGAAGGAAGAGAGAAGGAAGGAAGGAAAGAGGGAGGGAGGGAATGGCTGAGGGAAGGAAGGAAGGAAAAAAGGTAGAGAGGAAAAAAGAAAGAAAGAAAGGAAAAGATAACAAAAGGAAAGGAGGGAGGAAGAAATGGTTTCTGAAACAAAATAATGGCTCAATAAATACATGTAGAGTGAGTGAATGAATGAATGTAAATTATATAGAAGGTATCACATTAGTGTGAATGGATTTAGTCAACATATAAATGATGAATGCTGCATTCTTTCTTACTAAAAGTATAAATGATGGCAAGAATAGATGGAGAAAACCCTACTCCTGCATATAAGAAAAGGGTACTAGAAGAAGGCACTAAAGATGTCAAACATTTCTACTTCATGATTCTGCCCAGAGTCAGTACAGTTTAACTTTATCTAAATAGTAATTAGTTGATTGGTTAATAACATCTTCATGAGCACAGGTTCAATAGGCAGTGTTCCTGGGTTGAAATCCCCATACCAACTACTGACTATCTTTAAATATGATCATTTCTGTGCCTCAGTTTTCTCATCCATTCAGTAGAGATGATAGTGATACCTACTGTAGTGCTATTGTGAGAATTAAAAGATTTCATATATGAAAACAGCATAGTGAGCATAGTAAAGCCTTATTATGTTGGTTCTTATTCTTTTTCTCATGGTAATACCATTTTGTGTGTGAGAGAGAGACAGGGTCTCATTGTGCAGCCCAGGCTGTCCTCAAACTTGCAATTCTCCTGCCTCTGACTTCCAAGTGCTAGGATTACAGGTGTGTGCTACTTCATCCAGCATTATGGATCTTATAATTCAGTAAAAGGTATGTTAACCTATTGTCTGGGTTACTAAAAGAAAGAATAAAGGTTTCCTCTTTGTGATTATAGACTCTCAATATATTGAACTGAATATATTAATGGAAATATTTGCATTGTAATTATTGATTTTCCAGGGAAAATTAGCCTCCTATTCGTTTGAGCACTTTTTTCCTTTGTTAGACAAAGCCTTCCTAAGATAAGTTAAATATGAGCTCCTGGCAATGTAGAGCTAAGAAATACACAAGAGGTAAAAATGTTCTTAAATTATCAGGAGAGGAAATCCTTTAGCCCCTGTTCGTGCCACAAAGCTGTTAAATAAAACCAACTCCTGGGCATAGAAGTAAGCAATTTGCTTTTCTCAGGTCTAGAACATAATTGCCAGTTATTTATTGCCAGTACTGCCTGACAGCAGACTAAGAAGGCAACCACTCTCAGTAAAGTTATATTGTATTTGGCGGTGGGGGGTGGGTGGGGGAGAATCCTAAGGTGTTTGAGCTGTAATTTCATCACAAACCTAAAACTATCATTCTTGTAATTCCAAAAATTATTGGTGATAAGAAGTTGGGGCCATGCTTTTATATCTTAATTTTAACCCAAAGAGAGAAAACTCCAACACAGTTGGCAGGAAAAGCAGTTGGAAAGGATTCAAATCTTCCAAATATTTGTTAATATAGGTTTTGAGCAAAAATGATGAGAAAATCCCACAGACTGAGTTGTCATGGATTAAGAAAATAATACAAAAAGTTAAGGAGGTCTAATCTATGCAGAATGGAAAGGACTGAATTGCCTTAAGAGGGCTATCTTATATACTACATTAAATTCTCAATTTGTTACAGACTAAGAAATTTTCAATATTAATCTGTTTCCTTTTTTAACAAGTTTATCCATGAATCAACCAAGTTAGTTACAAGGACAAAACAGGAAATTGTCCATTGACTATTTCATGAGCTTTCAAAAGTAACAATTAATCAATAGTGATCATTGGCACAGTGAACTTCCATTCCTTTAGGGATTTGCCTAACCACAGACCTTCTCTGGAACTCTTCCTATAACATGCAACATCCCTTTGGATCTTCAGTAACCTCATTAATTGCTGCCCTGTGCTCTTGGTCTACTTTTAATTTCTTCTAGTAATAGAAAATACTTCATAATGGAAGATTTAATTAACTGAGTTTCCAAAAAGCTATTTACAGTGAACTGGGAACATTAGCTTTAATTTTTATTGTTTAAGAATGAAGATACCCTTTTTACAACAGATTAAATGCAGCAGGAAAACAACATTTCAACCACACTAAAATGTGGTAACCCACTGGTAAAAGTCAATTGTGCTGCTGAGAAGACAAAGGCTATGGCAGTCTGAGCTGAGGGAAGAGGTGCTACCTCAAACTTCTCATCCTTTGCTTAACTTTCCTTGAGTGACCCTTAACAGGCTGTGTTCTTCGCCACAGGAACTCACACCTGGTGTCAGGGAAACTTTCCACCACCAGGAGCAAAGGGTCACAGTAGAGAGTGCAAGGTAGAGAATCCTTGCCAGCCCTTCAAGACAGCATCTTGCATATTTTTGAAACAATACAGAAGTTTTTCTAGGAATGCTAAAGATGTGTTTTTTATAGCTGGGTCTTGTTTCAAAGAAAATATATTACTGGGCAGTGATAAAGAGGGCAAAGGATAAATCAATGTGACCTGGACAAAACAAAGACACCTGGAGGTCAATCAGGTAAACAGTATTTCAGTAGATTTTTTCCACAACATTTGTTAACTTTACCCTTAAAATTTGACCTGCTTATTATACACACAATTTTATTGGTTATTATTTACCTAGCAAACTGATAGGGTACCAAGTGAGTCATCTCAATTCAAACACTTATTTGGAGCCTACATATCCCTTTTAAAGTATATTTAAACCCTTTATGGAAGTCAGCTGCTGACTATTGCAGACTTGCCATTTTTCAAAATGAATATCTTTCACAGTTTTACCTTTTTCTCTCATTTACCAAATGAAATTAGACCACATTATAGACTAATACCTTGTGAATTGCATTTATTAGATCAGAGCCAATTTGAGTTATGGAGGCACATGCACCCAGAAGCACTAAATGCCCTGTGAAAAGGCAGAGAGGTGGCTTAAAGGTTTATAGCACCAAGGAGCTTTTCATCCATAAAAGACCTGGGTTCCATTTTTTGCTTTCAGCCTGAGTAAAACTGACATTCATGGCTACACCATGACTTGTATCACTAAAACTAGATCCTCCTTGTTGGTTTGCTATGCGTGTGGAAGCTGAATAAAGAATGACAGACACATCTTGCACATTTCTGTAAAAGTGGAAATTATGATCTGTTTCTGACTCCATTATGTGCAGACTAGGAAAGGAAACTTATTGTTAAGAGACTTAACATTTATTCTTTAATAAAAATTGAGTCATTTTCATCTCTGCTAGACCAAAAAAGACTTGGTGAGGCACCAATTACAACAGTTTGCAACAATCATGTTTTAAGAACAAACCCAAAGGACAACATCTCTTACTGGGAATGGGTTAAATATTGCAGTTTTTGTTATGGTTTGATCACTGAAGCACCTGATTTAAGAGTTATCTTTTGAAGGAGAGTACTGCTCCCCCAAATAATTCATTACCAATGGATATTCTGCCTTTGCTATTAATCAGGTTTGAAAGTGCTTCATTTGGTGCATTTGTGTTGTTTAAATAAATCTGGAAACACTAACCCTGTCACGTTTGGGGGTCGAGTGTGGGAATGAATCTGTAGACACAGAGGGTAAAATACTTCAAGGCATATGCCCAAGAGATTTCAGCTGGACAATCAGAATTTATTTTCCAAGAGAAGGGTGTCCTCGTACAACTGAGCCCTGTGGTGTGTTTTAAGGTCTCCTTAACCTGTCTCGGCAAATTGCATAAATCACAGCAATAAAGTCTTCCCATTCAGCATGTCAGGGCTAGGGAAAGCTGACCAGCTTCTGACCTCTGATTTTGGGACCCCACTGACCCTGAGTTGGAAGTTCAGGCGGTCAATTGCAGGTCACTGAGGGCAGTCTCAGAGTCTTTTTAATTCCACTTGGACTACAAGGTTAAATTTATGCAGCATAGTTATTTTCCTTGGTTTCCTGGATATGTTGCTCATAGAATCCATACCTACAGGACCAAAAGAGAAAAAAATAAATACTGAAGAAGAAAAGCAAAAAGGGGCAAGAAAGAAAAATCAAACTTTCAGGTGGTATCCTCCTAAACAGCTCCACTTTAGTATACACCAAGTTGGTCGTTTATCAGTATAATGGATCTACAGACAGGCTTAAACAATTGTCAAACATTCTTTTAAAAGCCATTAGTTTTTCAACTAATATATATCTGTTTTGTGCATTTGTTGAACCCTTCACTTGTCACTGAGAGCAGGCCTGTTAAACTAAGCAGAGGCCTGATCAGTTTTCAGTGAGCGTTGAGCCTCAGGGTTCACCTGGGTCATCCGCAAGATTTATGAGGCCCAGTGCCAGTATCTGATTGGGACTGTTAGTGCTAAAGAAAGCTGACACTTCCTCCCTTTCCCTCCTCCTCAAGCCTGACACAAAAAGTCCGGTGACTTAACTTGTACATTCCCACTGGCTGCCTAAGAGGCAGCAAAATTGATGACCTGTATAGACACCAAAGTGGACATCAATAAAAAAAGATGGATGTGAACAAGTGGAGTGACATGCCTCATTGCTGAGGGGACCAGGAGGGGAGAGAAAAGGTTAAAAAAACACTGGAAAGTTATTTATGTAAGCCTCAAGGACAAGGATTTTGTTACTACTTGCCTAAGGATTTTCTCTTAACTATTCTTTCTTCTAGAGTCTATCCTTCTCTGGATAAAAAAGAAAACATAGTCTGAGGAACTTCTGGCAATTACTGAATATTTTTACTTGTTGGCTTAAGTGCAAAAGATGTTTTTAATCTTTTTGTCACAAACAAGCAATACCATGAGATGTACTGAAAACTACTGAAACGGGTGCAAGGAGAATGCAGGACAACCTTTGTAAAAGGAGCCACGACTGCTCCAGTATTGCTTTGTTGTTGTTGTTGCTGTTGTTGTTGTTGATGTTAGGTGCTGTCAAGTCATGTCCAACTCATAGTGACCCTCATAGGGTTTTCAATGGCTGATTGCTTCTCGGCATTGACTTGGGAGTGGATTGCCACATCCTTCTCCTATATTTTGTGGTGCTGGAAATCGAATATGGGACCTCAGAGGCTGCAGAACGGTGCTCTACCAACTGAGCTAAATCCCAGCCCTCGGCATTGCTATAGTGCTTTTAAGTTAACAAGAATGGTTAAAAATTCGAGCAGATTACACTTTCTATTACATGATAGATACAAATGTTCTGAAACATACATACTCATTTGGAAGCATCTCCCAAGGAATTAGGAATTATACTCATGAAATTGGAGTATGTGGAATAGTTTAGAACTAGGCAGTGAAAGTCACCCCACTAGACATTGTATATCAGTTATATTTCTATTTTAAAGTGGTTGTGGGAAAAATTCTTTGATTAGCTCCTAATTAGATACAAAAAGACAAGCAAAATGAATGAAAATAATTTTTAGAGTTTCATCTATTTTATTCTTGATGTGTTTATTTGTCCCGTGAGTTGTTATCTGCATATTTATGTATTATGTAAATGAGATTTAAGGCTAAAATGTCATTGGTGGAGTTGAGTATGACAATATACTCAGCCATGGCACAAGACTCACCACATCACAATGTGTACAAATAATTGTTCCATACTTACTCTACCCTAATTTTAATATTTTCTTCAGTAAACATTATCAGATGTTCTATTATCACAAACCAGAAGAAAGTTGAAAAATTAATAAGATTTTTTTTTCAGTACTCTGGGGTTGAACTCAAGGCCCCATGCATGTTAGGCAAGTGTTCTATCACTGAGCTTCACACCCACCCTCTTTTTTTGTTTTTATTTTAAGCCTGGTTCTCCCTAAGTTGCACAGGCTGCCTCTGGCCTTAAATTCACAATCCTTCTGCTATAGCCTCCCAAGTCACTGGGAATACAGGTTGGTGACAGACAATAACATCTGTTATGTTGACATGTCTGCAGCCATACTACCCTGGCATCCAATCTCACTTGATCTTAGAAGCTAACCAGGGTCAGCCGGGTTAGTCCTTGAATAGGAGACTGCCTGGGAACACCAGGTGCTGTAGGCTTGGGAGAAGGACCCAGCAACCCTCTCCCCCAAAATAATCATCCACTGAAAATCCTATGAATAATAGAAAAGCACTGACAATAGTGCTGGGCATGACACAGTGTTGCTTGGTGTTTCATCTGTTGTACATAGGGTCACTATGAGTCGGACCAGACTTGACAGCACCTAACAACAACAATTGTGTTGATATAAATCCTTTCTGGTTCATAATCAAGATAGCAACAATCAATGCTGTCACATTGTCCAGTTTGTATACATAAACTGAACTTGACATTTTCTGGAGCTGAAGATTTAAGCTCTGTACAATTTTGACAATATTAAAATAGGTCATTTTCCAATCCTGCTCCTTTGCTCAGTTTGAAAAGTGGCACAAAACCAATCTCACCCACTTCCCTCATAAAATTTTACATCTTTGCCTTGGGGATTCTCATAGACTTCTAATACACCTCTGGCTTTTCTCCAGGTTCAGGGAGTTACCCCTTATTGCTATAAAGTGAACAAAGTCCCAATGGAGACTTCAATGAGATCAACAGGGAAAATTAACATAGGCTGTCTCAAACTCAACTCAAACCTAAAGTAACTGCCAGCAGGAAGTCATATGAATTTATAAAACCCTTGATCTAACAGCACATTAAGAAGGGTTTTAAAAGGGTGAGTGTGACTTGCTTTTATCTCCTTTAACATCATATATCATTTTGTTCATTGGTTATCATCACTATTATAAAAATAAACTCCTATTTTGTACTTTGGGATTTATTTTTCCTGTTTCTTTATAGTGAAGACTTGACAGAGTTGTGAGATTTACATAGCATAAGCTTGGTATCTAACACATTTAAATTGGCTTACCCATCTCCCTCTGGCCTTCTTTATAGCTGGGCATCATTTCCCTGGAGTATGGACTTTCAGGGGACTTTAGCCAAAGTATACATGGCTCAGTATTTTGAGAGCAGTTTGAGAAGCTAATAAAGAAAGTCCATGTAACACAGTCTCCAGAATATCTAAGAAAATCTCTCTCTGTGATCCCAATTATGTTCATTTTCATTTTAATACTCAAGTAACATTAGAGATTTTGTCAAAAGATGGTTCCAAAATCGTGGTGCCATTCTTTAAGGCTGTCATGATCAATAAGTCATTTCAACTTTGATTGAGGATCCACAAATAACACTCCTAAGAGTCTCAGTGTTATCTAACAAGGAGGAGATTTGAGGTCCTAGATGGTCAGAGTAATAATGACTCTGCAAAGACAGCTCTGGATCCCTTACCTACCTGGCGACATTGGTCTTCTCTTCCCAGAAAACTGACAATGTGCATTTCCATTTACCATCAGGCAGCAATATGTGAAAAACATCCTCAAGCAGCTCAGGATTGAGTCCAGAATGTTCTCATCTAGACACCAGATATACATCTTCTCTGGAACCCACTGAGTGGCTGAGTCATTCAAATTTACCTGAATAATACTGAAAAATTTTGAAGTTCTTAACTCAGGCTCTCTTAATATGTACAAGAAGGTTCTCAGACTCTTGGGGCTAAAATGGCTGGTTCCCATTGATCAGATAAACCTGTAAGTTTGTGGTACCATACTCAAGATTCAAACTGATGTTGGGTACCTATAAGGGTTGATCTTGCCTTCTCTGGGCTGGGAATGGATATGGAAAGAAAATGCTTTCTTCTGGCATAATGGGTTCTGGAAGTGATATGCCAGGGTTTCTCCAGCTTGAGGCAAGCAGACAGTTGCTTGTGTCTCACTTGATCTAGGAGAAATAAATGTACACAGACTCTTTGGTGTCTCTTTATGCAATATAAAAGTTTCTTGGACTTTGGAGTTCATGTTATTATTCTTAAAAATAATGGATTTTCCAAAGAATGAATAGCCTGGGAAACATAACAAAGAGTTTTAAAAAAAACTTTATAGATAAACAAAAAAATGTTGCCAACTCTCAATTGTTTTCACAAGTAGTTGTCTCTTCAGGAGGAAGATAGCAAAATGAATTGAATTGCTCCCTCTTCCTCCTTTGTTGATATTTAATGCTATTTCTCAGTTATAAAAATAAAATACAATAACAATTTTCCATAAAATAATAATGCATAAAAATGCAATAAGAATTAAATTAGACAAACAATCATTGGGGAGAAAGTATAATCAAGCATAATGAAGGGAGTGATTATGATCAAAGTACATTATATGCATGTACAGAAATGTTATAATTGTACTTTGTACAATTCATATATGCTAACAATAAATAATCTGCAAACATATCACCTTGGCATCCTACCCTGCCTGATCTTAGAAGCTAACTAAGCAGGGTTGGCCTTGTTAGTCCTTGGATGGGGGACCATCTGGGAATACCAGGTGCTGCAGGCTAGGGAGAAGGACCTGGCAATCCACTCCTGAAACAATCCTCCATTGAAAACCCTAGGAATAGCAGAGAAGCACTGACAATAGTGCCGGGCATGGCACAGTGTTGGGACTGTTTCGTTCTGTTGTATGTAGGGTCTCTATGAGTCACACCCAACTCCATGGGACCTAAGAACAACAATAATAAATAACTTTTAAAAAAAGAAAACCAATCAATACTGGTAGTTTAATAGTCATACCAAGTGAATGTTCTTGAATTCATTAACCAATGTAGATATCTCAATTGAAAGACTGAGTTGTAAAGTTTATATCTCAACCCAAGTTTCTATTCTATATAAAAAATATATAGTACTTAATTAATTCATCCTTTCTAAATATAAATCATAAACTGATGAAATATCAATACCAATATAATTTCAGATTTCTATATAGATGTCCCCCCACAAGACCAAAGTGTTCCAGAAAATTTAATGATCCACCATATAAACTATGCTATCAAAAATTCCTTCTGGATTAAAACATAAAAAAACCCACTTTCAAACCATGGGTTTTTTAATATAAAATATGGTTTTATCAGTTTTCAGTCATCGGCAAGCAATGAATTGTTAGGATGGATTAGCAAAGAGTATTTTTAACGTTGCTATATTTTTAGTGCCTGCAGCTGCAGCCCTGTGACATCCGATATCGTCAGATCTCGGAAGCTAAACAGGGTGGGGCCTGGTTAGTACTGGGATGGGAGACCACCTGGGAACACCAGGTGCTGTTGTCTTGGGAGACAGGCCCGGCAACCCACTCCCAAAAATCCACCATTTGAAAACCCTATGAACAGCAGAGAAGCACAGACAATAGTGTTTCACCTGTTGTACATAAGGTCGCTATGAGTTGAATACCACTCCACAGCACCTAACAACAACATATTTTTAGTATTTGTTTATTTCTTACAAAACAAATTTCCATTAAGTATCTTCTCAGCTTCTACTGTTTGGGCATTGTTGACATATAAGAACATTTTGCAGGAACAGTAGAACAAGTCATTAACAGCAATGGAGTGTTTATTGTTCTTCCATGGCAAGTAAGTCTTGCCACAATAATTGAAATCATTATTTCCACCCAAAACATGCCTCAATAAAACAAGCCCTTGCTTTTGAAACTACTTGAACTATTTAAACTCTACCAAGTAAAATATTTTTTGGCAAAAATACTATTTTGTAAGGGAAATATATTCCAAAGTAGATGCAATTGAAGATATTATATGAGTATTTTTAAATGGGAATATAATTACAGTTATTTTTACAAAACTATTATTACTTATCATTTCTATTATTACTATAGTAGGAAGGAAAAGGAGGAAGAGGAAGAGGAAGAAAGAAGAGAGAAATGTGTTACCTTAGTCTGTTTGAAGTGTCACAACAAAGTACCATAGACTAGGTGGTGCATGAGCAATCAGTATTGATTTCTCACAGTTCCAGAGGCTGGAAGCAGTCGGAGAGGGTGCCAGCACAGACAGGTTCTAGTGAAGATAAAGACTGCCAAATTCTCTTTGTATATTCACATAGTCGGAAGGCTAGCAGGCTTTCTGGGCTCAACTTAAAAGGGCACTCATCCAATTCCAGAGAGCTCCAACCTCATGTCCTAATCACCTCCCAAAGGTATCAAATAAATAAATAAATAAATAAGAACCATCTCATTGGGAATTAAATTTCCACATGTGGATTTGAGAAAAACACAGACATTCAATCCTTAACAGATGTCTTTTCATTCTTACCCACAATTACCAATGTCTTTTCATCATTTCATTGCAATTAGCATTTTACCTCTTCTTAGAACTTCTTTTAAACTAGCTCACTCAAGCCATTTGGTATGAATTTTGGACAAATAGTACATGGTGAAATATGAAGGTTAAGTGGTTAATTAAATGATTGTCTACATTGGTCCAGTAAAGAGATGGACACAAAATTAGTAGAACAATAGAATGCCCATTCTGTTCGTATAACCCATGTGACCATCTTCATGATTCATATGGACCATCTCACCTAAATTCAATGCTCATCCACTTACAATCATTAAGACTTCTGCTGGTTACAACAGCCTTCTTTGCCATGCTGACATCCAATTTGTATTTTCCCTCCAGACAGTCAACATTGAAAAGCACAGAAATTTCTCCTTTTTAAAATTACTTTCTACTACTTATTCTCTTCTGCTGTAATAAAAACAATTCGATATTGCAAACTGTGGATAATACTTTCCATTGTCTATTCCCATGATAACTTTTTAAACTATGTTGTAGCTCCCGATTGTGCTGATACTCATTCCACAAACAAAACTTACACCTCAATAAACAGCAAGTCTGCATATTAGATGAGAAAAGGGATATGTATTAAAAAATACAGTTTCTAAAAAAAAAAAAAAAAACCTGCAGTGCAAATTGGAGAATGAGATTTTGTCCCCTATTCTAGAGGGTTACTTCTGTCACCAAGTTGTTTCTCATTTCCATGAGTTGTTTTTTCGATTAAGATCTGCCAGAGAAATAAAAACAGGATAGAGTAAAACTTGCAGGAGATGATAAATAGCTCTTCCTTAATAACTTACAAAAGTGACATCTAAAGTTTTACTTTCTGTAACAGAAGGAAAAAGTTCTCAGCAATGCTATATTTTATCTAACATACCCATTTTACTTTTTAAATATATTATCATGCTACTATTAGGATTACTGATACATTTCTAGGGAATGTATATATCAGTTTTGAAAAATTTTGAAAATTTTTGAAAAAAATTGAAAAATTTGATTTCAAAAATTTCAAAAATTTCAAAAAAATTTGAAAAAATTAAGCATAAATGTAGATTTACATATATTTATGTATATATAATATACATTTATATACATAATATAGATAATATACATGTATACATTTATATATAATATAATAATGTATATATATTATATAATTTATGTATATATAATATAATATATAATAATTATGTATATAATAATAAGTTATAGAAATATCTTCTATATTATTGCTAAGGATGAATGACCTTAAAGTCAATCCTCTGGTCCGTAAGAGGAGAAATTTGTAACTAAATGGACTAGCGTACAACACATTGGGGTTTTTCTTCAATTTTCCATTTAAAACGAAGATCCTAAATCTGCTTTGCAGCATGTATGCTATGAAATATATCTTATAAGAATTAAAAAATGAAGATGTATTTTTGTGAAGTTAAAGGTGAATTATACCCATTATAATTTCACACAAAAATTCACTGGGAAGTCTAACATGAACAATAATCTATGTTCTAGTGAGCAGTCATATATATATATGTGTGTGTGTATGTGTGCGTGTGTGTGTATATACACATACACACACATATATACACATATATATAAAATATCTGAAGTATATCTTATATATGACATATATTATATAACATACAGAGATTTATATGAGAAAACAGATGTACCCATATGATAATTCATGTTTTCTATAAATAGGTTCATGATATTCTACAAGTTATTTTTAAAGTCAATAATATATTAAGGATATCATTCTGTGCAAATGAATATAAATGTGTGTCATCATTTTAATAACTGTATAGCAGTTCATTGGTTACATGCAGTCATCTCCCCAGTGATGAATTTTTAATTATTTTTAATTTTTTGGCATTATTGACAATTCTGCAAAGAATATCCTTTATTTTTCATGTTTTGGTACCATTTTTAAAGGAATGTTACTAGAAGACAGGAACTAAGTACATTTTAAACACTTTATTACATACTGCCAAACTTACCTGCACAGAAGTAGAACTTGTTCATATTTTCCACAGTTTTCATAATTTCCCCACAACTTAAAATATACCAAATTGCATCTATTTTTCCAATTAGATAGCAATTTAAAATACAGCCTATTGCTGTTTATTTTTATATATTTCTTGCTTAGCAAGCCATTCTCATTGTTTCCTGAATTTTGCTATTGTGTTATTCATCTTAACTCATATACAAATGTCCTTTTTAAAAACAAAGTTTTAATCCTTCATTTGTCACATATACAATGATTATTCTCTCCAGGTTATATGGTGTCTTTTCAATCTTATTTATGATGAATGTTGGTCTTTAGATATTTTTTATTGTTAAGCAATCATATGTTCTTTTAGGGCTTTTGGACTACATGACATGTTACAAACTATTCCTACATGCATTCTTCTAAAATTTTGTAATGTCCCACTTAACATGAGAGACCATATGCTTTTAATGGACTGCTTCTATGGCAGGCTTCATTTCCATGACCAACACATATATGATGGATATTTAACCGATTTTAAAAGCAGATACCGCAATTCTAGTATAAGATAGGATTTACAATTATTGTTACTTGATTTTTGAAGGTATTTTAAACAGATTTTTCATTAAAAATATTATTTTGAACCCTCAAAAACTTATTCATATTCTGATTCTCTGTCCTGTATATTTAATATTAGACTGTGTATAGCTCAAATAGCAAGTAGGCAAATTTTGCCCAAGATAGAGAAGAAACTTCAGATTCTACTTCATTTTCCTCCAACAATCCAAGAAATAAACTATCATGTTTAATATGTATATCCTATGATGTTAAAACAACTTACAATGCATAATTATTATCTTATATCCAGACTTCACAGAAATCATAAGATCCTGAAGTCAGTCAGACTCAAATGCTTTAAGAAGATTCTAGATCAGATTCTTAATTATAAGAATTCAGGAGCCACAGTTATATTTTATTATCCTATTAGGCAATTTTTGTACATCGCTTGAACAGCTTAATGTTATAAGTATTTTTAAAAAACTGTTCTAATTCTATGTGGTCTGTGTTGTCTGAGACAAAGACCAGGAGACTTTCTTTTCCTGTGTTTTTAATCTAGTACATAACTTCTGTTTAAGGGCCTAGTGACACCTGTAATGGACAATTTACAACGTACAGGCTTCTGGATTAAATAACAGAGGTTCTGTAAACCAACAGACTTCAGATTTAGGTGAAAGCACCAGTAATTTGTTTACTGCTCTTTCTCAGTTCCTCAATCACAATTGATCTCTGCTAAACAGTCTAGTGTTGCTAATTGTTGGGAAAGAGGGAAATAAGTTAATCTTTACAGACATCCTCTAGCCAAGAATTTCTCCCTATGATTCAATGCTATAATCTCACTTAAACACAGATAAAATGAATCCATATATCATAGCAAATACTTTCAAAATTATTTTATAAACAAATAAAGGTGAAGGAGTTGTGTTTGGAGCAGAAAATCATGGTGACTGATTGTATCTGATACTGAGACAATGACAGATGTACAAGAGCACTTGATTAGAGTTCTTGTCTTGCCAGATCACTATTTGAATTCTACGGAGAGGAATTTAATCTGCACTTAATCTCCTTATCATCTCCAGGGTGTTGATCAACTTTAAGTACTTAACATAATACAGAATGGCTACAAGCATTTCCCCTTCAAAACCTCAGGTACAGTGGTTGGTGGTTAGGTGCCTCTAATCTCCTTTTATTTTTCCATTACTAGTATTTAAAAAATGATTGTCATCATCAACTAAGTATGAACTAATTTAGTCTTTTAGTCTTCAAGATTTTTTGCTTTAAAAGGTGTGACTTTATACTAAACCTTCATTTTCTTGGCCATAAAATAAAAATATACTCTAGGTATATATTTGAGTTTGCATAGACTCATTAACAACCTGCGTTATGCAGATGACACCACTTTGCTTGCTGAAAATGAAGAGGTTTTAAAACATTTACTGATGAAGATCAAAGATCATAGCCTTCAATATAGGTTACGACTAAACATCAACAAAACAAAAATCCTTACCACTGGGTCAGCACGCAACTTCACATTAAATGGAGAAAAGATTGAGGTTGTCCAAGATTTTACTTTGCTTGGCTCTATAAACACCCGTGGAAGCAGCAGTCAAGAAATCAAAAGACGCATTGCTCTAGGAAAAGCTGTGGCAAAAGATCTCTTTAGAGTATTGAAAAGCAAAGATGTCACATTGAAGACCAAGGTCCGTCTGACTCATGCCATGGTATTTTCAGTCGCATCATATGGTTGTGAAAGCTGGACATTGAACAAGAGAGACAGAAAAAGAATTGATGCTTTTGAATTGTGGTGCTGGAGACGTCTATTGAATATACCATGGACTGCCAAAAGAACCAACAGATCTGTCCTAGAAGAGGTACAACCAGAGTGCTCCTTGGAAGCAAAAA